>JABYPW010001119.1:0-17616 GCA_016880775.1 Phymatotrichopsis omnivora
CCCCCCCCCCCCCCCCCTCTCCCTTCCCTTACCATCCATATCTCATTTCTAAGGAATTGCTCCATAGATTCCTTCCCACCTCAGGTTATTAAGTAACTCGGAACACTTAAGAAAATCTAGGAGGACCTGCTGTACTCTGATTTCAGCAAACTCTTAGGCCATAATAGCAAAGAAGATGGTATCTTCTTATGAATGTTCTAGGCTGGAGCCCACATAGTAACTATGTATAATGCCACTAACCTGCTCACTTTCTTTATAGATAACCTCCCTAAAATAAAGCTGTCATTGGACATTGTCTATTCGAAACTCAAAACTATTATTGCTAGCTAAGCAGACCTTGATAACTGAGTCACTGTGATAGAGTTATGACTGCCCCTGCCTATACCTGAGGCCCCAGTAGTCAGCACTAAAGCTCCCCTCCCCTCACCAGAAGTCCTTAAGTCTCTTAAGGATATTTAAAGGCAGCAAAAAGTAACTATAAAAGATCTTAAGAAATTTTGCTCTATTACCACCACTTCCACTACTCTCCACACCCTACAACTAGCATAGGATGCACAGACCTAGGTGCAAGTTGTCTCTAAAAAATAGAACAAGAAAGGTAGCCTAGTCACCAAGAAGGACCTGCTACTAACAACCCCACTTCCCCTCCTACACTATCCAATGCACTGCAACTAAGATATAATTGTTGATATTAAGGATCTATTAGCTTTCAGTAAGGATCCCCATATTCAGATCTGTAACTGTATTAACTTAGCCTTGGATAAAGCTAAAGCTTCCTCCTTCTTGTGCATCCAATAGTCTCATAACAATAACCCCACCACACTCATTCTCACCAATATGGAGACTATTACCACTGCCACTATCCTTGCCTACTAACCCATCATCACTAAAGCAGTTGCCAAGTTTAATGAAGTCAAAGGCATTAACTGTAACCACACATAGAAGAAGTACATTGTCTATGCCATTCCTACTGCCACTGATCTCAACACTGTAGGACAGATGTCATATCTTTACTATGAGATAGAGTGCTACAACTCTAGTGTTACCCTTGCAATAACCCCATGCTGGCTGATGTCTAGTATAAAAATTAATAAACAGAACTACAGCTCTTTAGTAATTTCTGTTATTGACAATAACAATGAAGTACACATTCTTAAGGGCCTTATAATTCTCAACAAGACCCATTATACTATGAAGTACATCCCTTTCAGCTCTAACTGCTAATGCTCTTACTACTCACAGTTTGGACACCCTATCTAAAACTGTTAGTCCCCCCTCTACTGCAGCCTCTATGCAGGCCCCTACACAATCTCTAACTACACCTGTGTTGCCAATAACTACAAACAATATAAGGAGTTCACTTGCAAGAATACTATACTCTAATGTATAAACTGCAAAGACCTATATAAAGCAAATGATCCTATCTGCATGACCCTGATCCAGGCTAAGCTAGGTAAGTCTAATAGGAAGGATAAGTCTACTACTATGGGAAGAGGTTAGTTTCCTCTCTCTACTTTGTTTTTCTTTTTCACTGTGACAGAACTTATGTATTTTTACTTTGGTAAAAGTGTGGAGGAATTTTGTACATTTCTCTTTCTCTGTCTTCTTTGATTCTTGCTTAGTCATATAGTATGTATAGGGGATTTTCTTTCATTGCTTTAAGGTTTACCTAGTAATTGTTTTTCCCTAGCTATTGTATGTAGTTATCTACATTTTTCTTTTTCAGCATAAGTAGGTAGAGGATTTCCTTGAATTTAGGTTTGCTTATGGGGAAGGGCTACTGGTTATGTCTTTGTACTTGATTGTATGTAAATGACCCACTGTAGCACCTTAGCTAGTTGACCAGGAATCCAGTTTCACCTTCTTTCTTCTTAGGCTGTATAAAGGGTTACCCTGACAGCGCTTAGCAAGATCACTCCTATGTAATGTGACTATGTCATATGCTCCTAATCAAGTGCGATGTCCTATCTATATGATAGTGAATATGGGGAAGATAATATCCTCTTCTGTCTTCATGTAGCTATATGAAGGGTTACTGTGAAGGATAACTCCTTCAGCGATATAACTAATCCTTATTCTGTATCAGGGTTTCAGGGTAAATTAGGATGGAAGAAGATACATAACTCTTTAGGGAACTTAAGAGATATGCATAGAGTGAGACAATGATTTGCTGAAGGTTTGTAGGAATAATCTTTATTCCTATGGTGTATATTTAAGATACTATATAAAGAAGAAAGGAAAAGAAAATATAGGACTACACAGATTTGCTTCTCCTTATATACCAATTGCTAAGAGGACTGCCTCCCTTCTAGAGCAGTCTCTGTAAAACCTATTTTATATATATAACCTCTTCCCATGTGTCATTCAATCTAAACACTGTTCTCATGACCTCTGCAAGGTAGACAGCTTAACATGAGTAACCATACATGACCAAGTAATAATTCATGATTTATAATATGGAATTCCAAAGAACATTAATGACAATAGGAAACATAAAGGGAACATGACAAGTAGGGAAGTACATAACCATAGTTCATTACAGTATCCCCCTTTTCAAGCTGCAACTCCTGTGACCGCTAGGAATACTTCTTCTCTCAAGTGGTCAGCTCTTATATTCTCCACTATCTATTACAATCTTTCTCCAAGATTCCTAAGCTAGATGTGCCAGGGCATCAGTGGACAATGCTAGTACACTGCTAAATCATTTTCAGCTACTTCTAGTGGTACCTCAGGTTAGTGCTCTTCCTTGATCTCTATGAGCTGGGGATCAATAGGAACTGTTGGTACTAGTAGGGGGGTGTATCGACTACAACTGGTACATACCCTCAATATTAGTGCATACTGCTAATCAGGTTTGTTAGGGTCCATTTTGATCACTGGTAAACTAAGGGGTGATATGGGGGAAATAGGTGGTGAGACCTGTTCCTCCCATCACTGCTACTGCCAGGTCAAGGTAAGCTATGGTTGAGGAGTGTAAAGCAGTATCTCTTAGGGTTAGGGCTTTTCTTAGGACGAGATCAGTGCATAACTCTAGTTTATGATAGTTCTAAGACCTAATACCAGAGCATCTTCAAGGGGTTCTTCCTTTACTGTACTGTCTTTAGGGGAGGTACAAATTTATCCATAGTTGAAAATAGGTTTTACCATGGTAGGAGATGGGGAGACCTCTATCATTTCCTCATCTGTATCATAGCTTGGGCTTGTTGGGGAAGTGGTGGTGGAACTCACTGATGAGCTCCTAGGAGTGTTTGAGGTACTAGGAAGGCTACCATATAGGCTTAGAGTAGCTGACCCATTTGTCAAGGTAGTGAAGAGCGCCACCTCAAAGGCATTTAAAGTTGAGAACACTCTCAACTTTGTACTCTCAATCTCCTTCAATGACAATTGGAGGAGGTAGAGGATTTCAATGGCCTAGTCCTGGTTCATGTTTACTTGTTATTTCTAGAAGAGAGACATGAACTACTGGATGAATCTTCACAGAGCAAGAGAGCTTGAGTTTATTTGCTTAGGTTCTGACTCTTGCTAGAACTTTGAATAGACCAAGTCTTTTATGATCAAGTTTCTTAGATGGTTTCTGAGTGCACAAGCTCTTACTATTCAGCTAAACCTTTTCTCTAACTTCTATCACAGGTGCTGGTTTCCTTACTTAACTAATCTGCTTCTTCCTTCTAGCTCGCTTGTGCATAAGCGATTTCTACCATACACATGTCATTCACCTCCTGCAGCCTTGTAGTAAGGTACTTGACACTTTCAGGGGTGTTTAACCTTCTCCTAATCTATATTTCTATTGCAAAGTATGGGTGGTATCCATAGTCTACATAGAATAGGCTAACTTTTATAGTTGCTAATACTTGATTGTTGTTGCAGAACTCTATAAGAGGAAGCAGGGATGGCGAATCGTCCTGCTGATAATGACAATAAATCTGTAGATATTATTCTAGAACTGAGTTTGTTCTTTCTATCTGTCCATCTATCTATGGGTGGTAGTCTATGCTGAGATTGCTTTTGATTTTCAAATGCTAGCATAAGGGTTTCCAGAATTCTGAAACAAATTATGTACCACAGTCAGAGGTGATATCTTTTAGTAACCTATAGTGTTTCTATATATGATGTAGGTACAGTGTTGCTACATCTTCACTTGTTACTCTTTCTATTATAGGGATATAATATGCCAGCTTGGTCAGGTGATCTACTACTACAAGGATTATATCATGTTCCTTGCTTACTGGTAATCCTACAATAAAATCTATGGATACTGAATTGTAGGGTTTTTTCCAGGGGCTTCAAAGTGCTTAAGGGTGCATGTCTAACAGGTTTTACTCTTATGTATGCTTTGCAATAGCTGATGTATTAGCTAATATACTTCTGCAATCCTGGCTAAAAATAGTTCCTTGTTATCAACTCATATATCTTGGCCCTTCTAGGATGTCTAGCAGTTATATGATCATGGTTTTATTGGAGTATTTCTAGTTTCAGGTCTAGATCATTAGGATGTTGACTAGGTTGTTATACAATATTAATCCTTCCCTGATCATATAGTCTGACAGTGCTACATATCTTGAAAATTTTTCTTCCTTCTTTAGGGACTACATAATAAACTTTCAGGTGGGGTCCTTGTCATAAGTCTTTTTGATTTTCTCCTTTAAATCTTGATTTCTTTCCACTTCCACTGTTGCTAAGAGAGTATACAGCTGTGGGCTTACTTGTAATATAGGGTTCAGGTGGTGGGGTTAGATGATCATCTGTTCCTAATTAGCGAGACATTTATCCCCTTCCTTTAGAATGTCTCCAGATCTTCTAGTTAAATAATCAGGCTTTCTTCCCTATTTCCCTGGTTGATAACATTTCTGGAAGTTGAAACTTGATATGAACTTAGATTATCTTATCTGTTGGTGATTTAACATCCTTCTAGTCATAAAATATTCTAATTTCTTATAATCTATTATCACTTAAACTAGGAATTTCAAGTATGCAATATGCCATTCCCATTCTGAAAATGTGATAATTACTGCTAATAGTTGCTTATTATACACTATGTCATTGTATTATATAGGGTTAAACTTCTTGGAAAAGTATGCTAGTAGGTACAAAACTTATTTTCCATCCTCATGCTGGAACTTCTAGGAAAATATGCCTACTGCTACATGATCAGATGCATCTATTTCCACAATAACCAGTTTTTCTAGGTCAAAGTATCTCAGGGTTAGTACTGATGTAAATGCTTCTTTGAGACTTATAAAAGCAGTGCTTGCCTCCTTTATCCATTCAAATTTTGAGTCCTTATTAAGTAACTTCATGATTGGCAATAGTACCCTTGAGTAACCTTTGATAAATCTTCGGTAGAAGTTTTTAAATCCTAGGAACATTTGAATATCCTTTACTAACTTTGGTGTTTCCTATTCTAGTACCACTTATATCTTTTTGTTGTCTATAGTGATACCTTCTAGGGAAATGATGTATCCAAGGAATTCTGTCTTTACGACATGGAATTCAGATTTCTTAGGTTTGCAAAAAACTTTGTTTTCCCCTACTTTCCTCAAAACTGTCTGTACATAGCTGATTTGCTCTTCTAGTTTTTTCAAAAAGATCAATATATCATCTAAATAGACAACACAGAAAATGTCTAAATGATCTTTTAGGATATCATTAATGAATGCTTAGAATATCACTAGTGCATTTGTAAGACCAAAAGGTATAACTCTGTACTCATAATGGCTATACCCAGTGTGGAATGCAGTCTTCCTTTCCTCACCTACTGCAATTCTAACTGAATTATATACCTGTCTCCAGTTTAACTTGATATATATCCTTGCTACTTTCAATCATTCTGATATTTCCTAGATTAGCAGTAATGGATAGAGCTTCTTGACTATGATCTTGTTGAGTCCTCGATAATCTACACACAAGTGGAGTGATCCATCCTTCTTCTTCATAAATAATATAGGTGTACCAGCTAGAGACTATGACTCCTGGATGAATCCTTTCACTAAATTTTCTTCCAGATACTTCCTTAGCTCTTGCAGCTATACCTCTAATTGTCCATAGGTAGGTAACCACAGTAGTTCACCTCCTTTAATCAGTGGAATCTTGTGATCAACTTTTCAATGTAGTGGTAAAGTGTATACTTTCTCTTTGTCAAAGAGATGTAAATATTCATTATACTCTTCTAGTACCAACTTCTCTTACCATATTTTTTCTGGTGTCTCCCTTTCCTTAGTGGATTCTATAACACTTATGGTATACAGCTTGCTGTTTTTCCTTGTTGCCATTTTTTTGAAGGGTACTAGTCTAATAGTAGTAATATCAATTCCACTTCTCCCCTCCTCTTCCCAGAAGGTGAGCTGATTTCCTCTGAAATATAACTATGCATGATGGTGTTGTAGCTAAAGCAATCCTAACCAGATAGGGTAGTCTACTAACTTCATAATTTATAACAATACTTGTTCTTTCTTTGGTCCAACATAGATTTCCACTTTAGTAACCTTGGTGATCTTTCTGCTACTTACTTGTCTTCTATCGATTTAAGGTCCTGGGGGTCTCTAACTTTGATATAGCGAAACTATTTCTCTATGCAAACATTTTATCTATAAATACAAAACTAGTTACCCCTATATCTAATAGGGCATAATACTCCATAGTGTTATTCAATATTGCTTAGACTATCAAATGTTCTCCTTATGAAAACATTTCCAATTTTTCTATTCTGGTGGCTTTTTAGGTAGGACTTTTCCCTTGGGCTTTATTCAGAGCTAGACGACCATCTAGTTCTGACTCTTAGAGTTTCCCTACTGAACTGTAACAGTTACCACTTTCACATTAGTGGTCTTTGATTCTTTGTTGGTCTCCCTTTTTGGCCAGTTCCTGGGATAATATCCCTCTTTTCTGCAATTAAAATACAAGCCCTTATTCTTGCAGCAATCTCTCCCTTCTTGAGTGATCTTTTCTTTTTCCTGGACTGGCCCCTTCTGGTAGAAGTTGTTGAACCTGTTGAGCTTCTTAAAGCCTTACTTCTAGTATTCCTCTTAGGGTTTACTGGCAGGTTTTTCTTCCTTCTTTGGGATTGACTCAAGTTGAATTTCCAACTAGATACACAGTGTTGTAAACTCTGAGTACATCTTAGGGAGATCTGACTAGTGAGTAAGGGCCTCATGGACTTTTCCTTTCAGTCCTTTCTTGAATATGAGTATCTTTATCCTATTATTTTCTAGTAGATTAGTATTAAATGCAAGACCATCAAATTCTGCACAATACTCAGACACATTTCCCTTCTGTCTGAGGTTCTCCAACTGCTGGTAAGTGGTATTATCCTTATCCAGTTCATTATAAGCCTTTCTCAGTACTTCGGCGAAAGTTGACTACATTTTATCAGGTGCTTTTTCATTTTTACACTGGGTCAATCTCCTTGCAATATACCATTTGTATACTAGTCCCTTGAGGAATGAAACTGCCTACTTGATCTTGTGGCTATCATCTTCAAACTAATCTTTATTAACTTTGAAGGTATCAATACACCTAGTAATGAATAGGTGTATCTGGGTACGATCCTTTCTATCAAATACCTTGAGGTCTTTAAGCTTCACATACTTATACATCTCTTGTACTTATTATCACTCCTTTTCTAGTTCCTGTTATAAGGTATCAATCTATAACTGGAGTATAACTCATTCTTGTTCTAACTTTTTGAGCTGTTCACTTTCTGGTACTCTCTCCTTTCTAAGGTTTTTGATTCATTATTGATTTACAGCTTGCTATTACTTTAAGTCCTCAACCTCTTATTCCTCATCAACAATAGAGTTATATTGTTCTCTGATCCAGTCTCTGATCCTTTGGTACTATATAATAGCTTAGACCTTATTAAGGTTGTAAATATCTCAGAAGAACTTTAGCTCTTCTAGGCCTAGAATAGTGTATGCCTCCTCTAGATCCTTAGGTAGTTCTGGAAGCCTTTCCTTGGTGGACATTGACTAGTGCCTATACCTTTTTACTGCTTGGAACTCATCAATACTACGGTCTAAGACAGTGAGTAGAAGAATTCTGAGTTTGTCTACTTGGACTAGGGTGACAGGGTAGTTCTGATGTAACTTTACAAGATCATTTTTGTACAAATAGAGAAGAATCTTATCTTCACTCTCCTGGTGTACTGGCTATGTCTAGGACAATAGTGACTTCAACTGTAAGGTTGTTAACCTTAGATTTCCTAAGATGTTCCAGGAATTTGAGCGCAGCATCCTCCTATTCCTCATCTAGCAGAAAACTTTCTATTGCAGCATCAGTATCTCACTACAGGTACAAGCATAGTACTAGTACTTTTCTTAGGTTTAGAGTGACTATTACCACTTGCAGTATATAGTATTTAGTGGTTGAAGTATATTCTACTATCCCAATAGTCGTCACAGCAATAGTCTTTGCAGAAGAATCTATAGATTTGCCCATTGTAGTTTGTGATATAGAAACCTCTTTTCCACTGTGGCCTGGTCACCTTCTCAAGTTCCTACTACTCCCTAGTCTTATAGCATAGGTAGTGGTTAATAGGGTTGACTTTCCAACTGCAGATGATGCACCAAACTTTCTCAGCTTTTGCTGGTCTCTCAGGAAATACTTTTAGTAATACTAGTCTCTGCACTGGCCTAGCCTAGACTTCTACATTAAAATGGACTCTGCAATTCCTCTTTTAGGGGGTAGGACTTGAAGTCTTTCATTTCTTCTAGGGAAAGTGAGTTGTTGTCTTAAAGCAGCTTAGTGACTTCTTCAATAGTAAACTGGGGTTCTTCTTCTTGGAAGTTCCAGTTAACTGGAGATGACATCTAATATCACCTGAACTCTCATGTATCTTCTTCAATAGTGATTTCTAGTAGACACAGTATAGTGTAAAGGATAACTCCTTTAGCAATACAACTAATCCTTAGTCTATATCAGGGTTTTAGGGTAAATCAGGATGGAAGAAGATACACAACTCTTTAGGGAACTTAAGAGATGTGCATAGAGTGAAACAATGATGTGCTAAAGGTTTGTGAGAATAATCTTTATTCCTATGTTATATACTTAAGATACTGTATAAAGAAGAAAGAAAAAGTGAAATAAATTTCCCTATACTATAGTTTTATATCTAACCTATCCTCCAGCAGGGCATTTACACTTAATTAAAAGTAAAGATGTAAGAAGAAAGGAAAAGAAAATACAGGATCACATAGATTTCCTTCTCCTTATAAACTAATTGCTAAGAGCACTACCTCCCTTCCAGAGTAGTCTCTGTAAAACCTGTTTTATCTATATGACCTCTTCCTATGCATCATTCAATCTAAACACTGTTCCATAACCTCCGCAATGTAGACAGATAAACATGAGTGACTATACCTGACTGAGTGATAATTCATGATTCATAATGCGGAATTCCAAAGAACATCAATGATAATAGGAAATACAAAGGGAATATGACAAGTAGCAAAGTACATGACCATGGTTTATTACAGTTACCCTGACAGCACTAAGCAAATTTGCTCCTGTGTTATACAACTACATCATATACAATAAAGTTTATGCAATACCCCATCCCTATATCAGTGATCTAAGAGAAAATCAAATCCTGTTCTTTCTTCTTACTGTATGAAGGGTTACCCTGATAGTTCTTAGCAAGATCACTCCTATGTATGTGGCTATGTCTTTGCAATTAAGTTTGAGTACATGGTCTATCTGGACAATAGGGAACTAAGGGAGAAGTATAACCTCTTCTTTCTTCTAAAGGTAAGGATAGTGCAGTGATATAGCTATCCTGGTATCATTATGTAGTAATACACAATGTCATATATTCAAATCCTACTTACATCCAGTTGGTTTCAGGTTTTGTAGCTTCAGTGAATTTCCCTAACTGTGTGATAGTCCTGAGAATGGTAATCAGCGATTTAACCTAGGCTTACTTAGTGAGTTTAGTCTGTTGTTGTATCTATCATAAGTGAATGTGACTGATGACTACAATGGCTATATAAAGGGTTACCCTAATGGTGCTTAGTGAGATTGTTGCTACATAATATAACTATGTCATATACTCCTAATTGAGTGCAACATCCTATCTATATGATAGTGAGTATGTTAAAGATAATATCCTCTTCTTTCTTCTTAAGGGCAGGATGGTCTAGTACTATTGCTGTCCTGGTATCACTATATGGCAACATACAATGTTGTAGGTTCAAATCCCACTTACCTCATTCCATACCACCAATTTCTAGTTAATTGCAGGTTTTATAGCATAAGTGAGTTTTCCCTGATCATGCAAGGTTACCTAATTACTGGTTTAGTCCTTGTAAGTGAATGTGACTGATGACCTCAATGGCTATATAAAGGGTTACCCTGATAGTGCTTAGCAAGATCACTCCTATGTATGTGGCTATGTCTTTGCAATAAAGTTTGTGTACATACCCTACCTATACAATAGTGAACTGAGGGAGAAGCATATCCTCTTCTTTATACATAGGCTATATGAAGGGTTACCCTAATAGCACATAGCAAGTTCACTCCTGAGTTATTGCGAATATATCATATGCAATTAAGTTTGTATAATACCCTATATGTAATATTAGTGAGTAAGGGAGGTGAATATCTGCTTCTTTCTTCTTAGCCGTATAAAGGGTTACCCTGATAGTACTTAGCAAAGTTTACTCCTGAATATGTAGCTATGTCATAGGGCCTTAATTAGCTAGTATGCCCTACCTGTATTATAGTGACCAAGGGAGGACTCATTCCTCTTCTTTCTTCTTGAGGTGAGGATGGTTTAGTGGTATGGCTATCCTAGTATTATTGTGTAGTAATGTGCAATATCATAGGTTCAAATCCTACTTTTCTTATTCCATACTATAAATTACTGGTTAGTTTCAAGTTTATAGCATAAGTAAATTTCCCTGACTAAGAAGGGTAATCAGTGATTTAACCTATGCTCACTTAGCGAGTTTAGCCTATTATTGTATCTATCATAAGTAAATGTGACTGACACTCATAATGGCCATATGAAGGGTTACACTTACCATGCTTAGTAAGTTTGCTCCTGAGTTATTGTGACTATATCATATGCAATTAAGTTTGTGCAATACCCTATCTATAATAATAGTGAATGAGGGAGGTGAATATCCTCTTCTTTCTTATTTTAAGGGGAGGATGGTCTAGTGGTATAGCTGTCCTATTACTGTTGTATAGTAATATGTAATGTTATGCATTCAAATCCTGCTCACCTAATTCTATACCACAAATTTCTACTTGGTCGTAGGTTTTATGGTGTAAGCGAGTTTTCCCTAACTGTGCAAGGTTCCTTAATTACTGGTTTAGTCCTTGTAAGCGAATACGACTGATGACCTCAATGGCTATATAAAGGGTTAGCCTAACAGTGCTTAGCCAGATTGCTCCTATATATATGGCTATGTCTTTACAATTAAGTGTATATACATGCCCCACCTATACAATAGTAAACCAAGGGAGAAGCAAGTCCTCTTCTTTCTTCTTTACCATATGAAGGGTTACACTGATGGCGATTAGTGAGAATCACTTCTATGTAATACGACTATTTCAAATACTCTTAATCAAGTGTGACATCCTGTCCATATAATACTAAAAGTGGGGGAGATAATATCCTCTTCTTTCTTCTTACTGTATAAAGGATTACCCTATCAGTGCTTAGCAAGAATGCTCCTACTATATTGTATATATGTCCTAGCAATTAAGTTTGTATAAATGTCCTACCTGTGCAAATAGTAACTAAGAGGGAATCTCTATCCCTCTTCTTTCTTCTTGATGAGAAGCATATCCTCTTCTTTCTTCTTAATGAGAAGCATATATCCTCTTCTTTCTTCTTAATGAGAAGCATATTGTCTTCTTTCTTCTTAATAAGAAGCATATCATCTTCTTTCTTCTTTAGGCAAGGATTACACAGTGGTATAGCTGTCCTAGTGTTATTGTGCAGTAAAGTGCAATGTTATAGGTTCAAATCCCACTTACCTTATTCTATACTACTAATTACCAGTTAGTTTTAGATTTTATAGTATAGGTAAATTTCCCTAACTGTGCAATAGTCCTGAGAAGGGTAATCAGCAATTTAACCTAGGCTTACTTAGCGAGTTCAGCCTGTTATCATATCTATCATAATCAAATATGACTGATGACTAAAATAGCTGGATGAAGGGTTACCCTAATAGCACTTAGCAAGATCAATCCTATGTATATGGCTATGTCTTTGCAATTAAGTTTGTGTACATACCCTGCCTATACAATAGTGACCAAGGAAGGTCTAAGTCCTATTCTTTCTTCTTACCGTATAAAGGGTTACCCTGACAGCACTTAGCAAGTTTACTCCTGAGTTATGTGACTATGTCATATGCAATTAAGTTTGTATGATGCCTAGTGTGTACTATAGTGACTAAGGGAGGACACATTCCTATTCTTTCTTCCTATCCATATGAAGGGTTACCCAAATGGTGATTAGTGAAGTTTACTCCTAGTTATATGGCTATGTTATAGGGCCTTAATTGCCTAGTACACCCTACCTATATCATAGTGACTATAGGAGAAGACATTCCTCTTCTTTCTTCTTAAGGTGAGGATGGCACAGTGATATAGCTATCCTGGTATCATTGTACAGTAATATGTAATATCATAGGTTCAAATCCTGCTCACCTCATTCTATACCATGAATTACTGGTTGGTTTTAGGTTGTATAGTGTAAGCAAAGTTCCCTGACCATGAGATAGTCCTGAGAATTGTAATCAGTAATTTAATCTAGGCTTACTTAGTGAGTTCAGCCTGTTGTCATGTCTATTATAAGCAAATATGACCGATAACTATAATAGCTATATGAAGGGTTACCCTGATAGCGCTTAGTAAAGTTTCCTCCTAGTTGTGTAGCTATGTCATATGGCCTTAATTGGCCAGTATACCCTACCTATATCACGGTGACCATAGGAGAGCACATTTGTTTTCTTTCTTCTTAGGTGAGGATAGTCTACTGATATAGCTGTCCTGGTGTTATTATGCAGTAATGCGCAATATCATGGGTTCAAATCCCACTCACCTTATTCCATACTATGAATTTCCAATTGGTCATAGGTTTTATAGTGTAAGCAAGTTTTCCTTAACTATGCAAGGTTAACTAATTACTGGTTGAGTCCTTGTAAGTAAATGTCACTGATGATATCAATAGCTATATAAAGGGTACCCTGACAGCACTTAGCGAGATCGCTCCTATATATATAGATATATCTTTGTAATTAATTTTGTATATATACCTCAGCTATATAATAGTGAACTGAGGGAGAAGCATATCCTCTTCTTTCTTCATTGGCTAAATAAAGGATTACCCTAACAGCACTTAGCGAGATCGCTTATATATATGTGGCTATATCTTTGCAATTAAGTTTGTATACATACCCTACCTATACAATAGTGAACCGATGGAGAAGCATATCCTCTTCTTTCTTCTTGAGGTAAGGATAATGCAGTGGTATAGTTGTCCTAGTATCATTATGTAGTAATGCACAATGTTATAGGTTTGAATCCTGCTTACCTCCTTCTATACCATGAATTACTGGTTAGTTTCAGGTTTTATAGTGTAAGTGAATTTGTCCGACTATGTAATAGACCTAAGAAGGGTAATCAGTGATTTAACCTAGGTTTACTTATGAAGTTTAGCCTGTTGTTGTACCTATTGTAAGTGAATATAACTAAGGACTACAATAGCTGTATAAAGGGTTACCCTAATAGTGCTTAGTGAAGTCTGCTCCTGGTTATAAGGATATGTTATAGGGCCTTAATTGTTTAGTATGCCCTACCCATATTATAGTGACCATAGCAGAGCACATTCCTCTTCTTTCTTCTTAATCCAAGGTCTATGTGATGGGAGACTCATTGAGGATGTAGATCTAAGTAACAACACAAGAAGCTTCACAAGAGGGTATTACTGAGCAAACTCAGATATCTCAACCGGTAAGCTAGAACCGCTTGTGTTTCTACCTTTATCGTCAAGTCAAGAGAGAATAATAGTTTCTTTCGCAAGAAGATAGCAAAATATATTCTTTAGGCTCAAAGATGGTACAAGATTTCTTATGACAGCTAGAGAGAGAAGAAGAAGAAACAAAACACATCGCTCGTCCGCTCCCTCTTAAATACCTAATTCTGACCGAGTAAAACAGAGAACTTTTTACAAATGAAACAAAACCCAAAAAAACATTCCATTCCGATTCCCTTGCTCTTTCACCATTCCCTAGAAGGAGATCAGTTTCACGATCAGAGAATCGAAGGAAGAGTTTTTGGCTCTATTGTTCAGGACTTTTTGGAGAGAACTCCTCTAGTCCTGTCCCCTAACAATGCAACTGATCAGCATATCACGATGAGATTAGGGTGACCAGTCCCGTCATCGATCGTGTATGTCTGATCCTGTGTACATCATGTTGTCAATGCCTCACTTCGCTTAGTCAAAGCTCCATGGCAACAACACTCATCACATGGTTCCGTGGCTCAAGAAGTGATCACAGGTTTGACATACCTAGCGATTGACTTGCACATGTTCTGGTACCTAGGTAGACCACTTGGTACAGCTTATCTGTAACAGTCTAGGTGTTTGATAGGGAACTAGAAGGAATCAACACAGCTTTCAAGAAAGCCTATACATGGACCAGGGCTCACTGGTAAATTAAAATATTGCATGTCTTCTCAGACTCCTAAGCAGTGATCCTAACTACAGCAAATCTAATCCCCCCCCCCTACATACCAAATCACAAAGAAAGTGTTCTAGCTGAACATAAAACTCCAAGGCTGTGGAATTGAAGTCAAAATTGAATGGGTCCTAGGTAACTCAGGAATTAAAGGCAATGAAGTAGTACACCAGCTAGCAAAAAACTAGTCCAGGAAAAAAGAACTCAAATAGGCCAAAAGTATAGACATGAAAAAGGTTCTAACATAATCCACTATCTAAAGAGAAACCAAGGACAGACTGTAGAAAAAGTTCAAAGTATATACCAATAAACCACTGCAGAAAAAAGTCAATCTGTACATGGTCATAGCCAAATACTAAGCAGTATGTGTATTTTAGTTCAGGACCAGACACTGCTACATACCTAACGTACTATATTTTAACTATAAAAGTAACTACTGCACCTGTGGTGAAGTCTAATCCCCTGAACACTACCTAATAGAATATTGTACAACTGCTGAAGTACAGAGGCTCTACCAAGGAAAAAGCCTCAAATACCTCCTCTATAAAGTTGTTGGTCTCTGGAAGAAGGTATTAGAGAAAGGAATGGGAAAACCCTATAACTAATCTAGGAGGCCTCCCCTGCCCCCCTCCCTCTCCTAGCAGTAATAATAGTCAAGAGAAGGACTTAGAATAGAAGCAAGTAGAAAATACAGATATAATGAGTAGGAAATCTGATATGTAGAAGAGCTAGCGAGGAGCTTATTTTCTTTATCTTTTCCTTTTTTCTTTTCTATTTTCTCCTTTAGTTTTTACTTTTATGTAGTGGGAAGGCTAGGCTTCTTTGTCTAGAATAAGTAGGCAGTGGAAAACCTCTTTATATTTTTTTAGTGGAAATGGGTTATCCTTTCTCCTTTGGTTATGTCCTTACTTTTAGATAAGTGTAAACACTATGCTGGAGTATAGGAAAGTTGTAAAACTTTAGTATAGGGAAATCAAAGTCATCTTCTTTCTTCTTAGGCATATAAATGGTTACCCTAACAGTGCTTAGCAAAGTTCACTCCTAAATATTTGGCTATCTCATAGGGCCTTAATTAGCTAGTACGCCCTACCCACATCATAGTAACTAATGGATGACATATTCCTCTTCTTTCTTCTCAAGCTATATGAAGGGTTACCCTAATAGCACTTAGCGAATTCACTTCTATGTTATACAACTATATCATATTCAATTTAGTTTATATGATACCCCATCTGTACATTAGTGACCCAAGGGAAGTGGAAGTCCTCTTCTTTCTTCTTATCTAGGAGTTATTATAGACTCTGGCAAAGGTTATCTACACCATTGCCAGCATAGAGTAGGGGCTACCAGAGGCATACTCAGTAGGCTTCAAAGGCTATCCATATGAGTCAAAGGACTAAACCCCTTCATAGCCCTTAAATTATTTTAGGCAGTAGTAGTCCCATTGCTCCTGTATAGAGTAGATACCTTCTACCCCTACAAGGTAACCAAGGGAGCTACCAGAACATTAGACAAGGTCCCAGTAGCAGGAGCACAATAGGCCTGTAGAATAGACTATTCAGCTGAAGGAAAGAAAAGCCTAATAGAAGGAAAAGTCTAACTAGTAGCCCTACAGAGTACCAGATACCAGGCTAACTAGAGGGAAAGACTATTGACTATTAACCCAATACACCTGAATTACCAGAGGCTCCCTAACATACTAGGAAGAAATTGAGAAAGACCAACCCTGATCTAAACCCTATTATAGAGACTGGAAACCTCAGCCTAGCCCATACCTAGGTAGCCCTAACTAGACTCAACCATAGGAATAACCTGAGAAAATACTATAGGCTAAACCCCCTCAAAGTACAAACTACCCTGAACAACCTACCTATGGTCTACCTTGATGGAAGGCAGGCTATTAACAGTTGACTTCCTAGAAAAAGATGAAGCAATCAGAACATGGCCAAGAATCTTTGCCCTAACAACCCTTGCAATCTTCAGAGACATATCTAAGCTCAGCAATAAATACAAGGTAGGCTCTACAGTAGTCCTATCTAATAGCAGCTGAAAAGTCAGAAGTATATCAAAAGCTCTAGGATCTAAAGTCTAAGTATTCGATGGAGAAATAGAAGGTATACAAACTGCCTTTGAACAAGCAACCAAGTAGACTAAGAACCAATAATCATTAAAAGAAGTTCTCATCTTCTTAGACTTGAAAGTAGCCATTGTCATACCAGCAAGCCTACTCCCTGCTCCTAGCAGCAAATAGCTGAAGAAATATTCTAACTATAATAGAAACTAGAAGGAAAAGGAATCTCAACCAAAATCGAATCAGTTCCTAGATATGCCAGAGTTGTAGGTAATGAGAAAGCAGATTAGCTAGCTAAAAGTCTAACCTGTTAGGAAGGAACCAAAATAACTGAAAAGTGCTAAAACTAAAAAAGTTCTCACAAGGTCAACAATACAATATGAAACAAAAGAGTAACTATAGAGAAGTTTCAAAGTGTATGCCCGAAAACCACTAGAGAAGAAAGTCAACCCTTATTCTATATTAAACAAGTAATAATTAGAAAGAGCTTTTCAGTTCTGGACTAGCCACTGCTACATCCTACATCTCCTCCACTTCAACTAATAAAGTAATATCCACCTCTGTAGAGAAGACCAGTCCCCTAAATACTACCTGATCAAGTGCTCTACAACAAGCAAGGTTAGAGAGCCTTACCAAAGGAAAAGTTTAGATAACCTACTATACTAAGATACTGGGCTATAGAAAAAACTAGTTGAAAAAGGAATTAGAAGGCCCTAGATAAAGCAAAACTGCCCCCCACCCCCCCTGATTCGATTTTGGTTGAGATTCCTTTTCCTTCTAGTTTCTATTATAGTTAGAATATTTCTTCAGCTATTTGCTGCTAGGAGCAGGGAGTAGGCTTGCTGGTATGACAATGGC
>JABYPW010001120.1:0-17610 GCA_016880775.1 Phymatotrichopsis omnivora
TCTGCAGGTTTCGGCGATTAGGAATCAGGAGATGTTCTAGACGGGTCTTAGTTCTTTGTGTTTCTATTTCCTTTGTCATCTCTTTGTCAGCTCGGGTGAAGGATGGGATATATAAGCGCGCGGTTGTTTCTGTCTTGTTGTCAAAAGACGCCCCGCTGGAGGAAAAGTGTAATTAGGTAGGGAATAGAGTGTATCTGTCTTGTTGTCTTTCCTTCCTTCCTTCTTTAGCACATAGCTACCTTGTCTTCTCTGCGAGTACCATTGTACGAGCCTTTGAGTTATCTTCGAGCCTTAAAGAATATATTCGTCTTTTCTCGTCTTCAACACTTGAAGTCCGCCCTGTTCGTCGTAGGAACGATATCTTCCAGTTGAGCTTTCGTTTAGCCGAGATATCTGAGTTTACTCAGTAGCGTTTGCGAAGCGTGCCTGAGGTATCCTTACCGAGTCATATACGAACCATATAGGGTGATCCGTCACAGAGACTGGCAAAAGCTCAGAAAGTTTGGTGCAACATCTGCCGTTGCAAAGTCAACCCTGTTGACCACCACCTACGCTGCAAAACTAGGGAACAACAAGAGTTCGAGAAGGCAACTAGGCCACAGTGGAAAAAGGGTTTCTGCATCAGAAACTGCGATGGGCAAATCCACGGATTCTTTTGCAAAGACTATCGCTGCGACGACCATTGGAACGACAGGGTCTACTTCAACCACTGAACACCAGATACCGCAAGTGGTAACAGTCACACCAGACCCAGGAAAAGCACCAGTGCTATGCTTGTGCCCATGGTCAGATACCGATGCTGTCACTGCAAGTTTTCTGCTAGATGAGGAATTAGAAGACGCCGCCCTCAAATTCCTGGAACATCTTAGGTAATCTAAGGTTGACAACCTTGCAGTTGAAGTCACTATTCTCCCAGACACAACCGGTACACCAGGAGAGCGAAGATAAGATTGTTCTCTATCTGTACAAAGATGATCTTGTTGTGCTACACCAGAACCACCCTGTCACCCCAGTCCAGCTCGACAAACTCAGAATCCTCCTACTTGCCGTCTTAGACCCAAGTATCGACGAGTTCCTAGCAGTAAAGAGTCACAGGCATTAGTCAATGTCTACCAAGGAAAAGCGTCCAGACCTACCAGAGGATATAGAAGAAGCATATCCTATCCCAGGCCTAGAAGAGCTACAGTTTTGGCGATATATCTACAGCCTCAATAAAAACCAGGCCATCACACAATACCAAAGGATCAGAAACTGGATCAGGGAACGTTACAACTCCAGTGTTGATCAAGAGCAAGAAGTCGAGGACCTGAAACAGTAACAAGTTACGGATCAGCAACAGATCGAAAACCTTAAGAAGGAGCGAGTACCGGAAAGCGAGCAACTTGAGAACCTAAGGCAAGAACGGATCACACTCCAGTTAAGAGTTGACGCCCTACAACAAGAATTGGAAGAGGAACAACAAGCACGAGAAATGCCTAAGCTACCAAACCTTAAGGACCCTGAAGTATTCGATGGGAAGGATCGTGCCCAGTTGGATCTATTCATCACGAGGTGTATGGATACCTTCGAGGTCAATGAGGACAGATTCGAGGATGAGGGCCACAAGATTAAGTGGGCAGCATCATTTTTGAAAGGACCAGCGCAAAAGTGGTACATTGCCAGAAGGATGAAAAACTCCAAGAGTGGTAAAGCACCTGAGGAAACATGGTCAGCCTTTGAAGAAGCTTTGAGAAAAGCATACGACGATCCAGATAAGGACAATACGGCTTACCAGCAACTGGAAAACCTCAGACAGAAAGGAAACGTGTCTGAGTACTGCGCAGACTTTGATGGTCTCACATTCAACGCCAACCTACCCGAAGATGACAGGATGAGGATACTCCTGTTCAAGAAAGGGCTGAAGGGAAAAATCCACGAAGCCCTAGCCCACTAGTCGAACCTCCCTAAGACGTACTCGGATTTCACACAACTGTGTATTCAGTTGGAAAGTCAACTTGAGTCAATCCTGAAAAAGGAAGAGAAGCCCACCAGCAAGTCCCAAGAAGAGCAGCAAAAGCAAGGCTTCAAGAAACAGAAGAAGTTCAGCACCTACCACCAGAAGGGACAGCACCAGGAAAAAGAAAAGATCACTCAGGAAGAGAGGGTTCGCCGCAGAAACAAAGGCTTGTGTTTCAATTGCGGCAAAGAGGGACATTACACCAGGAACTATCCGAAGAAAGAAACCAGCAAAGAGTCAAAGACCACTAGCGCGAAAGTGGCAACTGTTACAATCCAGTCGGGAAACTCCAAGAGTCAGAACTAGATGGTGGTCTAGCTCTGAGGGAAACCCAAGGGAAAAGCCTTTCCCAGAAAGCCGCCAGAACAGAAAAGCCAGAAATGTTTTTGGAAGGAGAATATTTGATAGTCCAAGCAACATTGAATAACACTATAAAGTGTTATGCCCTATTGGATACAGGGGCAACCGGTTTCGCATTTATAGACGAAACATTTGCGCAGAAAAACGGTTTCGCTATGTCAAAGTTGGAGGTCCCCAGAAATTTGACAGTTGTCGATGGAGGACAAGCAAGTAGCGGAAAAATCACCAAGGTCACTGAAGCGGAAGTTCAGGTTGGACCAAGAAAGGAACAAGCATTGTTCTATATCATGAAGTTAGCAGACTGTCCTATCCTGTTAGGATTACAGTGGCTACAGCATCACCAAGCACAATTGGATTTCAAGAGAAATCAGCTCATCTTCCTGGAGGAGGAAGGGAGAAGTGGAATTGATATTACCACCGTTGGAGCGGTACCCTTCGAAAAAATGGCAGCAAGGAACGACAGCAAGCTGTATGCCATTAGTGTTACAGAATCTATCAAGGAATAAAAGACACCAGACACAGTACCGCCAGGGGAACTGGTACCAGAAGAATACCACAAATATTTGCACCTCTTTGATAGAGAAAAAGCCGTCGCTTTACCACCACACCGAAAAATCGATCACAGGATTCCACTGGTTGAAGGAGGAGAACCACCATGGTTACCTACCTACGGACTATCAGAGGTACAGCTGCAAGAGCTAAGGAAGTACCTAAAGGAGAACCTAGCAAAAGGATTCATCCAGGAATCGCAGTCTCCAGCTAGCGCACCAATATTGTTTGTGAAAAAGAAGGATAGATCACTCCGCCTATGTGTGGATTATCGGGGACTCAACAAAGTCACGATCAAAAATCGCTATCCATTGCCGTTAATCCAGGAAACATTGGAACGATTAAAGGAAGCGAAGATCTACACCAAGTTAGATCTGAGACAGGCTTACAATTCAATCAGGATTGCAGAAGGTGAGGAATGGAAAACAGCATTCCGCACCAGCAACGTTCCAAGCGTCCATCAACAACATCCTACAAGATTATTTAGACGTTTTTTGTGTTGTCTATCTAGATGACATATTGATCTTTTCGAAAACCCTAGAAGAACACATCAGCCATGTGCAAATGGTCTTAAGAAAGCTAGGGGAAAACAAAGTTTATTGCAAACCTGAGAAGTGCGAATTCCATGTTGCGGAAACAGAATTTCTGGGATACATCATTTCCCCAGAGGGCATCACCATGGACAGCAAAAAGGTAGAAGCAGTACTTGGATGGGAAACACCAAAGTCAGTCAAGGACATTCGGATGTTCATAGGATTCGCAAACTTCTACCAGAGATTCATCAAAGGATACTCAAGAGTAGTATCGCCGATCACAAAGTTATTAAAGAAGGACCAAAAGGTTGAATGGATGAAGGAAGCAAGCCCTGCTTTTTTAAGTCTCAAAGAAGCGTTCACATCAGCGCCAACCCTGAGACACTTCGACCCAGAAAAACTGGTTATTGTGGAAACAGATGCATTGGATCATGTGGCAGTGGGCATCCTTTCCCAAAAGTTCCAGCATGAGGATGGAAAGCAAGTTTTGCACCCAGTGCCATAATTCTCCAAGAAGTTCAACCCCACACAGTGCAACTATCCTGTGCATGATAAGGAACTGTTAGCAGTTATTCTCGCATATACAGAATGGGAACGACATATTGCATACTCGAGATTCCCAGTTCAGGTGATAACAGATCACCAGAACTTGGAATACTTCATGACCAAAAGAATGTTGAATCGCCGACAAGCAAGGTGGTCCGAATTCCTATCAACGTTCAACTTTCAGATATGGTACCGACCAGGGAAATAGGGAGGAAAACCTGATTCTTTAACCAGAAGATCCGGAGATCTTCCGAAGGAGGGGGATGAACGTCTCGCTTATCAGGAACAGATGATCATCCAACCCCGCAATTTGGACCCTGCATTGCAAGTGAGTCCAGAGCTGCATGTTCTCTCAGCAACAGTGGAATTGGAGAGAAATCAAGATTTCGAAGAGAAAGTCAAAAGGTCTTATGACAATGACCCTACCACAAAATCTATCCTGCAGGCCCTGCAGAAAGGAGAAAAATCTTCGAAACATGCAGAACTGTCAGATTACGCGATCAACGAAGGATTGTTATTGTACAACAACCTAGTCAGCATCCCTGATGATCCAGACCTAAAACTGGAAGTACTCCGACAGAACCACGATCATATAGCCACCGGACATCCAGGAAGAGCCAAAACATATGAGTTGGTCACAAGGAACTATTTTTGGCCAGGATTGCGGAAGTACATCAGCCAATACATCAGCCATTGCGAAGCGTGCATGAGAGCGAAACCTGTCAGACATGCACCTTTCGGTACTTTGAAGCCTTTGGGAATACCCAAGAAGCCCTGGAATTCGATATCCATGGACTTTATAGTCGGATTGCCAGCAAGTAAGGAATATGATGCAATCCTTGTAGTAGTGGATCGCCTGACTAAAATGGTGCACTACGTCCCTATAACGGAAAAAGCAACAAGCGAAGATGTAGCAACCCTGTACCTACATCACATATGGAAGCATCACGGATTGCCAAAAGATATTACCTCCGACCGTGGTACCCAGTTTGTTTCGGAATTCTGGAAATCCCTGTGCAATGTTCTGAAGATCAAAAGCAATCTCAGCACGGCATACCACCCCCAGACAGATGGTCAAACAGAAAGAACAAACTCAGTTCTAGAACAATATCTGTGGATTTATTGCCATTATCAGCAGGACGATTGGGCATCCCTGCTTCCCCTCGCAGAGTTCAGCTACAACAACCAAGTTTCGGCAACTACGAAAGTTAGTCCATTCTATGCAAACTATGGATACCACCCACACTTTGCAATAGACATAGACCTTAGGCGAAGGTCAAACACCCCTGAAAGTGTCAAGCATCTCGCTACCAGACTACAGGAAGCGCATGACTTATGCAGGGCAGAAATCGCTTATGCACAAGCAAGCTAGAAGTAAGTGGCAGATCAGTCAAGAAAACCGGCACCTGTGATAGAAGTTGGAGAAAAAGTTTGGTTGAATGCCAGGAACCTGTGCACTCAGAGACTATCCAAGAAACTTGATCACAAACGACTTGGTCTATTCAAGGTTCTAGCAAGAGTCGGAACTTGAGCATATAAACTCAAGCTTCCTCGCTCTGTGAAGATCCATCCAGTCTTCCACATCTCTATACTAGAACCAGCAAGCAAGCATGAACTAGTCCCAGGCCATCGAAATCCTCCACCTCCTCCGATTGTCATTGAAGGAGATCGAGAGTACGAAGTTGAGAGTGTTCTCGACTCTAAACGCCTTCGAGGTGGTGCTCTTCGCTACCTTGTCAAATGGGTCAGCTACTCCAAGCCTACGTGGGAGCCTTCCCAGCACCTCGAGCACTCCTAGGAGCTCATCGATGAGTTCCACCACCCCTTCCCCAACAAGCCTAAGTTGTGATGAAGATGAGGAAATGACGGAGATTTCCCCATCTCCCACCATGGTCGTACCTGTTTTCGACCAGTATAGAGGAATTTGCACCTCCCCTGAGGACAGCACAGTGAAGGAAGAACCCCTCGATGACCCTCCAGCATTGGGTCTTAAAACTGTCGCCAACCAGAGTTGGGCACCGGTCTCGCCCAGAGAAAAGCCCCAACCACAGGAGCCGCCACTTTACGCTCCACAGCCGCAGTTCACCTTGAACCAACAGTTCCAGCGATGGGAGGAACAGGTCTTGCCACCTATTTCCCCCATATCGCCCCTTGGTTCACCAGTGATCAAGGTGGACCCTGAGAAACCTTATTGGCAGTATGCGCCAATATCGAGAGTATCTGCCAGTCCTAGCGGATACACCCCCCCACCAGCGCCAACAGTTCCTATCGATCCCCAGCTCCTGGAGATCAAGGAAAAACACCTACCTGAGGCACCACCAGAAGTAGCTGAATGTGATTCAGCAGTGTGCCAGTATTGCCCACCGATGCCCCTACATATCCGGCTTGGAAATCTTAGGGAAAGATTGCGCTGGATAGTGGAGAATGTGAGAGATGACCACTTGAGAGAAGAAGTGTTCCTAGCTGTCACAGGAGTTCCAGCTTAAAGAGGGGGATACTGTAATGAACTGTGGTCATGTACTTTCCTACTTGTTGTATTCTCCTTTGTGTTTCCTATTGTTAGTGATGTTCTTTGGAATTCTGCGTTACGAGTTATAAGTTATCACTCGGTCATGTATTGTCACTCATGTTTAGCTGTCTGCCTTGCGGATGTCATGAGAACAGTGTTTAGATTGAATGATGTATAGAAAAGGGTCATGTGGACAAAACAGGTTTCACAGAGACTGCTCTAGAAGGGAGGCAGTGCTCTTGGCGATTGGTATAAAAGAGAAGGAAATCTCACGGTCCTGTATTCTCTTTCTCTTTCTTCTTCACGCAGTATCTTAAGTATACACCTTCGGAATAAAGAGTTATTCCCACAAACCTTCAGTACGTCGCTGCCTTGCTCAATGTGCACCTCTTGAGTCCTCTAAAGAGTCGTGTATCTTCTTCCATCCTGATTTACCCAAAAACCCCGATACAGACTGAGCGTCAGTTGTATCGCTGAAGGAGTTGTCCTTTACATTCTGCCATGCCCTATACATAGTGTATAATCCCCAGAGCATTGCAGTAAGCTAAATAGTCATCTACTATATTCAGGGATTAAAGTATGACAACACTGGATAAGCAAAATAGTTATTCCACCATACCCTATATATAGTGTATAATCCCCAGAGCACTGCAGTGAGTAAGATAGTCATCTGCTGCATTTGAGGACTAAAATAGGACAGAATCAGATAAGTAGAATGGTTATTCTAGTATGCCTAGCACATAGTGTCCAATCCCTAAAGCATAAGGATCTAGGAGCAGTAGTTGAAGAATATATATAGGGAGATTTGGAGGAGCAGATTAAGGATATAGGTATACCTTTTCTTCGAAGCAGGCTAATAGTACAGATGCATGGTCGCAGTGGGCCTTAGTACAGCATGTAGATGTACAGTATTGGATATGTTGTAGAGAAGAAAGCCGACTACCACTGATATACCTTGGAGTAAGGGATTTATCATATTTGAATGCTAGGTATGCATATAGGGCCCAGTCCTAAGGTTGTCTTTTGAAGAATGGAGAGATTTTTGGATGATGAGATCCTTTTGAGTATATTAGGAAACAGGTGTAAAACAGTAAATAAGTTATAGTAATATCTGCTATCAGGTAGGGGATACTAAACTGGTTTTACCCATTGTAGCCGTGAAAGATATAAGGATAATAATGAGATGGTTATGGGGTAGGAATATCGTAATTGTAGTTCGGGTAGTAGTTGTAGTGGATTGAGTTAGTCTGTTCTCAAGAACTAAGAAGCAATAAGGTTAGGAAAACAGTGTGTGGAATCTAGTATATAGTAAACGTTTGACATTCCCCAGTCTCCTAATAGGAATTAAAAATAGGACCTATACAGCGGAGTAATCCCTATAATATTGATATCAGTAATCACTTTGACAGAGATCTTACCATATTTACATAGTCTGCATATTTTAGTGCTTGAGTAATCATATATAGTTAGCTAAATTATATGCAGCTCAAACTTTAAGACATTATTAACCCTGAAAAATAATATATAGCAAGGCCTCTAATGGTGCCAAGATATATAAGTGGAATATAATAAGCTTTGCTTAACTCCAGGGCTCGTTATTCTTGCATCAGTTTCTCTACAAACAGGATTTTAGTGCTCTTGATAAGCTAAAATGGTTGCATGATCAACATCCTTATCATTTTATGTATGCTCTAATATAGTTTCTTTAATGTAACTTAAATATAATTATCCTCAAAGTAGTCAATTTACTTCATAAATTATGTATAATTATGCTCTTATTTCTTTTAATAATACCTTAGTAATAACTTATTAATTTATCACATAATTATCCTTAAATGTATCAATTTACTCTATTAATTGGGTATAATTATGCTCTCATTTATCTTAATAATATCTTAGCAATGACTTCTTACTTATGATATAGTAATAAACTTTAAAGTAGTCAGCACATACAGCCACCTTTATTTCCACAAATAACCTTACTAAACCCTACCACTTAAGTGTAGTAGTAAAGCTTATATTGAGCAGTTGCTTTCTTCTAATCCATACCGCATTCACAGGGTCATATGAATGCAGTAAACTGCTTTCCTGATTTTATGTTACTGAATAAATTAAGCATACATTGCTACAGGAAATTGAAAAATTGTAGATAATTTTGTGCTTCGCTAGATGGTTACGCTTAGAAAATAAAAAACTCCAAATTTTGCAAACTTGAAATTTACAGCTATGCACCATTTTGGGGAAAATTATGAAATTTGTTATGTAGAACCGCTGGACAGGCCCTAAAGTAGTCAATTTATTCCATAAATTATGTATAATTATGCTCTTATTTCTCTTAGTAATACCTTAGTAATAGCTTAGAGCCAATCGGTTTATTTACCGTTTAAAAACATCTGCTTATAATATTTAGATAGTATAGAGGATGGTAGACGGAATTTTTGTTTCTCGTTTCCTTGCTACAGAGTTTGTGCTTAGTAATCACCTCCCTCTCCATTATAAGGAAATTCTCGTTATAAGGATATAAAATCTTGGTCTCGACCATTTCCTTATAACCAGAGTGTACTGTAGTTCGCAACATGAGTACATTCGCAATCCATCCTGAGCTAGCCGAGGAAAGAGAAAAAAACATTGAGCGTCTCCCGAAAAGAAAAACAAGAAATGTTAAAGCATATCTTCGTTTTCTAAACTTGGTTCGCTCATCGTTCAAGCCCATCACCCTACTGAGGGTATTCAAACTTAAAAACATCACACCGCAACGTGAATTTTAGGGTATTCTGACCCATGATAGGCTGACAGTGCGGAAGTTCACGTAAAGATGCACAAAGAAGGCTAGATTTGCTTTTCGCGGCGTCCTTTTCTTTCTTCGTACCATCCCCTAATACAAGCTGCATTATTTCTTTTCTTTTTCTTTTTCTTTTTTTTTCTTCCTTTTTTTTTTTTTTTTGGTAATCAGGTGGTACAGAAATTAGCGGCGAAGGATGGAGATGGCCTGTGTGTAAGTACTAAGTGCATGTACTTAGTCAATTTATCCGTGATTGAGAGCGGATTAAACAACACGTAGTCAACATATATTTGCATTGTTTTTGCGGGAGTTCAGAACAGAGGAAACGTGAAGCATGCAAGTGCTTGACTTACGCATAAAATGAATGATCAAAAATAAGATTTGAACTGGAATCCTGCAGTTTTGAGTCATGGAGAATATTTTTCTGTTATCCTTGATATTTGAAATTGTTTCGATACATTTTTAGATCTCCTAGCTGGGGGTTTTTGTTAGCGCTGGTATTTGAAAGTACGAAATGATATATGCTGGTGTCCGAAAGGTTTTCCTCTATAAAAATAATTTTCCCTGAGTAAGCATGTCACTTTACTTTTCCTTGCGCAAAGTTTTGACTGTGTTCTCTGCTTCGTAAGGGTTTTTGTTAAAAGACGTGATTTTCTTTCTCTCCCTCTTTCTTTCTTTTTTTAATTTTAAGAACAATGGTGGTGACCAAATGAAAAGCCACGAACAAAAAGAGTATGAGATTATAATTTACGACGATTTGAATTTTGGAGGAGTTATCGTTGACCGCCAAAGCGGCAAGTACACCGATTGCGAAGATTCAAAGTACGAAGCACCAAACCTGATGAAACGGCCCACTTGTACTCCATCTTTCTCTGAACAAACAGCTATACTGATTGACCCGCTAAGCACTTCAACAAGAGTACTAATAAAATTACCAGACACGAAACGAAAAAAAGGACAATCTACGGAAAAAAACAAGCAAGAAATAATTTCCTTTTTTTTTTTTTAAAAAAAAAAGGGGGGGGAAGGGGGGATCGAAAACTATCGTATGGTACTAAGACTACAGTTTTCTCACAATAAAAGTAAGAATTCAATCAAGCATGCCACGTAGTTTTGAGTCAAAGAACGATCGAGTACAATTACCTGTATCACTTGCATTATTGAAGCTGTCGCAAGTCAGGAAGATGCGCTGGTGGACCTGGCGAAAGGGATGACTCCCGAAGGGATGGTAAGAGCACGCCAAATTCTTAAGAGAGCCAATGACATAGGTGCCAGATACTCTGGTCACAGAAGGATAACAGGTGCCTTGAGCGAACACACTGCTGTAAAACTTAAGGGGATGGGAGTATTTTTAACGGACAGCAGTACGACTGTGAGAGGCTAAGTTTTGCTGAACGGAAGAGGTGCAAGATGACCATCCTTAGATGTAATTTAGGATAATTCAGGGTGTGCCGAAAAATAATCACACCCGTCTCGGATATGATCCTCAAATCAAGGATATTTTGGACAAGGTGAGTTTTTTTTTTTTTTTTTTTTTTTCTTCTTTCAGTGTAACACTATACTACACAAACGTAACCAGCACACATCAGGAGCGCCGTTGCGGAAGAAGGAATTCACAGTTACTATCCAATATTCTATTAGAAAAGGTAAATATTAAAACCAACAGCTTTTACAGCCTTGCAAATGACAGCGAAACTATGTTGCTTAGTTTTTTGTATCCTAATAAAGAAATCACAACAGAATAACAATAAAAATCTCCCATCTTCCTTAATGGCATATATACTCTCTGCAATATTTCGCGTTTCCATAATAGGGTTAGGGTATTGTATTCCGCTTCATAAAGCATCACTCGCATTGCGGAGGTAGTCGGCAACGCGGATACACAAGAAGCACACGGATGGAGGAGTGCGAAGGACACGTCATCGCTGGAAGTAAGGACTTTCTGATGTTTCCCTTTTTGCCACGGTTTGAACGATGTTGCGGTAAAGACAGAAGGAGAATGAGTGTTGAAAGCGATTTTGAGCGAGGACTTTTCTCTATCCAACCCGGTGTTTTAAGATATATCTTTACTATAGAAGGTTGATAAGGCAAGGCCTTTGATTGCTTATTATCAACACTAACAATGGATATAACCAAAAGATGGAAAACGGTGCCGTGTCCTCAAATGTTTTATAATGGCATTAAAAGCGATTCCCCCAACCCCAGATTAGTTCTCCTTTCATAGTGGAGCACCAAGCCTGTGACCAGGTCACAATTTTGGATCTGGATTCCCTATCACAAGCTCTCTATTAAAATTCTTTTCTTTCACAAGCCAAAAGCTATTTGTCTACCAAGCTACGTCACCCTTTTCCCGAGGCATCAAGATCTCGTAGCACCGGAGGTAAATTCTCCAATTCGTATCGATTTCTTGGTTTTGTGGAGAATCATGCCCCCTCTTGCCCGGTGTCTCGTTTGGAACCGCCTCCGTAACAAAGATGCGGCGTGGGAGAGATTCGGCAGATGAAACGCTAAATAATAACAATGATAATAAAAGCAAGAAGAAAAAGGAAACAAAAGCAAGAAATATGGTGATGCCATGTGTCCTGTTAGCTCAAAGATAAGGGAAATAAAACCAAGTAAAGATTGCTTCCAAGCTCTAAAATTATAGTTCTAGCCAAACAGGGAGGAAGAAAAAACCCAAAACCCAAAATTAAAAATCATTACTTACTAATGGAGAAGCCATACAGAAAGCACGAAAGTAACGCAAAAGTAGCGCAAAAGTAGCAAGAGAGCAAGGAATCGGGTGCAGTCCAGGGTATAGCACTGAAATCATTAAATCCCAAGATATCAAGAAATTAGAATCCTGGGAGCGCAGGAAATGGAACAAGGAAATAAGGAATAGCAGCAAGAAGCTAGGATGTGAGCAAAAGTCAAGAAACACAACATTCAGAAATTCACCGCTAGGTGGGATATGCTTGAAAAAAAAAAAAAAAAAAAAAAAAAAAACTAAGTGGCAAACATGAAACTAAGATAACAAATTACCATGACAGCAAACAATATGGCACTGGAAATAAAAGGTCAGAAGATTTGGTATTTATTAGTCGAATTCAGTGCCTGGTAAGGTGTAAATATTCCGATGGCACGCCCAGGAGACGTTCATAAAATCTTAAGGTCACACAAGTCAAGGTTAGGGTTTTGAAATATTGCATTGAAAAAAATAACCATCATAACGATGAAGAATAACCTCAGGGTCAACGGGTGGGTAAGTGGGTTATATCACAAACAGAGGAAAGAAAATCAAACTTATAGTTCTAAATTATTCATTAAATCTCACCGGATCGGAGCGAGTAAAAAACTGAAAATCAGCGAAGACAATAGCTCACGATCATCAGCAACCTCTAAGCTATAAGGTCTGAACAAGCGACCAACCATTCAAGTGGCCCAACAACTGACCCTGCATGGGCGGTGATTGATATCCGTTGATATCTTGAAGCTGGAAGGAATAGAGACAAGAAGGAAAGAGGGAAATATAGCAAGTTGGAGGGATTTTAGGGATCCAAAAGGTTGATATCATTACCGGTGCAAGAGGACATCACGTGGAAAGGCTTGTTTCCTGATTGTTCGGTAATCAGTTTTCAACCCTCAGCCTCTTGAGTCCTCAAGTACAAGTACAGATAGAACGTGAATGCCCGATACAAACTCTGGTGAAAGGGTCGCATGTTTACTTATTCTCTTTTTCGCAACGAAACGTTTTCGTTTTAGCAGTGGGCCAATGTTGGGGATCATACCTACTAGGTGATTGGGTCTTTCGGCAAAGTCGAGCCCACTCGACGGTCAGGGAAGGATCGCAGATGCCTTTGTGCATACACAGAGCTGTAAAACCTGAGGCAAAGGGAGTATTTTTAACGGATAACAGTATGATTGTGAGAGGTTTGTTGGAATGGGGACAATCGTGCCGGTGTTTTCTTTTCAAATCTTTTGTTTTCCATGTTTTTCTCCTTTGTTGTCTTTCTTGCCTATGTGCTTCTTTCGTCTTTCTGCATGTCCTTTCGCACTTGCATACCGGCTAGTCACTTGCCTTGTGTGTTCGCATGTCTGCATATTGATTTCCCGCCTACATGCTTCTATCATTTGTTTTTGCACCTTCCGCTTGCATGTAGATTGGTCTCTTACCTTCTGTATTTTTCTCTCTTCTACTTTTCTGTTCAGTTTGGGAAAAGGATATAAGGCAGGCAGATTTCGCTTTTGGGTCTCTGTTTTAGTTCCGTAGTTCTGACGAATACAAATTCTCTTTTCTTTTCGTAGAAAGGTTTAGCTTGGTCGAATGGAGGAAGTGTAGGATTAGGAATCTTAGATATGATTTAGGGTGGCTCAGAGTGTATTGGGGGGTAGACCGCATCTGTCTCGGTATAGTCTTCTTGTTTTGGGCAAGATAGGTTGTTTTTTTATTTTTTATTTTTTATTTTTAAATAATTTTGCCTTGTTACATGTAATTGGCTGTATGTATGAGAACATGATGGGTTTAGTTTATATATCTAATATAATATAAAAAGGTTTTTGCGGAAAAAATACGCAAAACATGCGCAGAAATCAAGACGCCATGAGATTTGTCAGGACAGTGCCAAACTTCCATATCACCCATAGCATAAAAATACTGAAGTTTTGTTTTTCGATGTGATCATTTTCAAGTTTATGCCGTTTTTATTTTTCTTTTTTTCTTTTTTTTTTTTCTTTTCATTAAGTTTTCTGTAATTTAGGTTACAAATATGATTAAAAGTCGAAAAAGTGGATTCCGATTCACCTTTGGTATGTTTGTTCATGGCACGCGTGAAGAGCGTAGGTCGTATATATATATATTTTACATTTTATAATTTATTTATTTATTTATTATTGTTACCATTATTATATATATTTTATTTGTTTTATCTTGCCATTTTCTTTCATTATTGTTATTATTATTACTACTACAACTATTTTATTTTATTTTATTTTATTTTGTTTTGTTTTATTTTATTTTATTGGTTTATTTTTCTTTTTCATTGCGTAACACTTCATAAAATAAATGTAACTAGCACAAATCAAGAATAGTGTCGAAGAAAAGGGGATCTAGAGTTATTGTCCTATCTTTTATTAGAAAGATTACATACTAAAATCAACAGTTTTTACAGTCTTGCAAATGACAGCGAAACTGTTTGGCTTAGTTTTGCCTCCTAATGAGGAAATTATAACATAATAAAAATATGAACCTCCCATCTTCCTTAAAAGTGCATATACCCCGCACACGTTTTCCGCGGCAGGGTTAGGGTGTTGTATTCCGCTTCATAAATCATCACTCGCATTGCAGAGTTAGTTGGCAACGCGGATACATAGGACACACACGGGAGGAGAAGCGTGAAGAACACGTCATCGTTTGGAAGAGAAAATTGGGGATATTCCGATTTTTTTCATTAGCCGTTTAATCGATACTGAGGAGTTCCGCGCAAAAACAGACGGAATGAGCGTCCGGGGTGGGATTGAGCGATGAATTTTCTCTTTCTCACCCGGTGTTTTAACATATATTATTATAGCAAAAGGTTGATGAAGCAAGACCCTTAATGGCTTAGTATAAACACCAATAATGGATGTAATCAAGGGATGTGCAACGGTGTTGTGCCCTTGAATATTTTTAGTAGCGTTAAAGCCGATTCCCTTAACCCTAGGTTAGTTATGGACATGATTTTTTTACTTACCAAACGCCGAGAAGGCGAAACTGCTATAAAACGCTATGTTACTCGGACACATTTCACCAAAATTAATGACTTTACTGTTTCCTCCTGTGCACCCGAAGGATAATATCCTATTCCTACTGTTTAGCTTGAACTTTCATGCAAAACCATCGCCACAGATGACATGTGAATAAGACAGCAATCAATGCCGTATGATAGAATCTGGTATATATATAACAATTATTTTCGCCTAGGCCCTTACTTTAGCCATTCTTAACGTTCATTCAACACCGCCGACCTGACGTTTTTTCATCTCCCTTAACCTCGCGAAATCTAAAGCAAGTGCCTCTCCTTACAGTTAATAGGTAGTAACCGCTCATCTTTTTCGGTATCAATACCGCCGCTGCCGACATCCTGTCCTTCCACCTTCTTCAACGGTATGCCTTCCGGGTTCTGTTGCTCAGCATCGTCCAATTTTATAAATCATATAGGCGTAAACCCTGCCATCTTAACCTGTACACTCGTCAGTGTATTTGGTGCGCAAATCACGAGAGAGACGTGTTTGTGGCCTTTCTCCTAATCGAAGCCTGACAGATGAGCTCTTTGAGAAGTAGGAAGGTAACACGTGTATAAAGTAATAAAAAGAAGGCTCTGGCATAGATAATGAGCCACATAATCAAGATTAATATTGCCAAAATAACGTATCTGACACCCATTGTTAACTTTTTCACCTTGTGTATAATCTGAAAAGGAAATTTTTACAAGAAATTGTACGTAATTCCCCTAGCATAAGTAATTACGCTGATCATTCCTAAATTGTTGCCTGTAGAATCGCTCTCGTAGGTTCCCTTTTACTGTATCTACCATAATGTCCGTCCAAATCAAATTGATGATTTTCTTCGTGGTCTCAGCACTTTCTGATAACCTTCGCCATTTGGCGAACAAGGCAAGTCTAGTTTCACTCGTATACATGCCTCCCATGGTTAGGTCGCCGCTGACGCCTAACGTATACTCCAACGCTGCAGCCGAAACGTGCACACCCGCAAGAGATGTCACAGATGCAACCACTCCCCCTAACGGAGGCCGGTAACCAGAAGGGATCTCTCCTGATGGTGAACAGATCTAGTGAGTTTTCGTATTTATCCTTCACGATACCCATAGCGTTGTAAATTCGCCGACGCTCTCCTCCCTGAATGGTGTCACCCACCTGCTGTTGCTCTTCCGCTTCTAGCCATTTCTCCCTCCGAGAAGCTGAGTTTTGCCTGGGGGGCCTTAAAATAAACTGGCCGTTCCTGGAAAACGCCACCACCGGTGACTGAATCCCGGCTGCAACTTCAGCCAAGGTTGCCGGGACAACGTTCGCCGCAACTTCGGCGTCGGCTGCTGAAGAGGCAATGAAAATGAATCTGATTCGATACATCAACCACCAATTTGGGGGCGCTTGAGGGGCTGTGGTTGTTCCGGGTCCGAAAGGGTTACCTAGGGTGGGGGGCTAGGCGGCGAGGGCGACTACCGAGGAGGGAATACTGTGGGGAATACTGTGGGAAACGCCAATCCTGGCGTCGGTGCAGGAAATTCCACCTCCCGGCATATCTCCCGTCCCGGCGGTGGGATATTGAGGGTGGGTGGTTTGCATTATGTGGGTGACTACTGCACGGAGGAGGTACTTGACGCCGATCCATTGTAGCACTCTTTTCTCTTCAGGTCCCACATCCATCAGCGACGCCAGTGAGCACCAAGCTGCCTCTTAGGTAGACTGCCGGTGAGGTGTACTAGTCGATCGCGACCTCACCATTGTCCCCATCGATACCCGCAACCTCTTTGGCTTTGAATTCGCGCGCCTTCTCATTACCAGTGAATCGCCCCTGTTGGAAGAAGGCGTTCCGATGGTCTAGAACGAAGTGCGAATAGGGCATAGTGCGTCTAGGAGCAAGGGTCAATCATTTTGGTTCTTTTTTTATCCGGTCCGTCTGGTTCTCAGATGTTTTTCCGTGCGCCAAGCACACTCATGTATATCTAGATGTTCTTTTTGTCCTCACTGCCCTTTGTCATGTATGCAAACGAGTTAATAGCAGCAGCACCCCTAGTAACTAGCTCACACCCTAGAATGAAGTCTACTACAGGCGAATTGCGAGTCACTAATAAAAATGAGAGAACTAGTGAAGAAGGAGGAGAAACATAGCCATGGAGGTACCTGGTGGATCCGTGGAGTACGTTGTTATTTTGGGAGGGGGGGGGTGGGTGGTGTTAGAGAAGTGAAGAAGTGAGAGTTGTCTCGCTAGCACGACTTCCATGTCGGATGCATGTCTACACATTTTTACGTCCTTTACGCTTTGCAGATGGAAACTTTTTGCTGCCACCAGCTGTCATAGTCCAGACGAAGAATCGTTCACGGGATGCCTAGAACCCCGAGGCTCATCATCCGCCGGAGAACATGTCTCATTAGCAAATGTGATGTCGTTCAAGGCGTCGCTCGTCGCGAGACGAAAGCGATAGATTCACCGAGGTCAGAGAAGGAACAGAGTTAATGACGTTAGTGCAGGACGACGGCGAAGCCTAAGGGATTATCGTGGATTAAAAGGATTAAACTCGGAATATTATATTGGAGTTAGGGGCATCGATTAATTATCGCACTGCAGTATCGCCGGCTC
>JABYPW010001121.1:0-17600 GCA_016880775.1 Phymatotrichopsis omnivora
GACTTCTACTAGCCACATCGAAGGCAGGATATAGCTGAGTATATCTCTGCGTGCGACCAGTGCCAACGGAATAAAGCCCGCCGACACAAGGCCTATGGGCAACTGCTTCCGTTGGAGATTCCTTACAGGCCGTGGGAATCGATCTCCATGGACTTCGTGATGGACCTCCCTCCTTCTGACGGCTTCACCCAAGTGTGGGTGATCGTTGATCATTTCACCAAGATGGCACACTTCATACCTCTTGGCCCTAATGTCGACTCCAGGAACCTCGCCAACGTCTTTGTCCGTGAAATCTGGAGACACCATGGTTTACCAGCCAATATCGTCTCCGACCGTGACCCCAAGTTCGAATCCTTTTGGGGTCATGTGATGAACCAACTCGGGGTTAAGTTGTCAAAGAGCACTGCTGCTCACCCCCAAACTGACGGACAAACCGAATGGCTGAACCAGGTCCTGGAAGCCTATCTCCACGCATATGTCAACTTTGAGCAATCCGATTGGGTCTTCTTTCTCGCCCTAGCAGAATTCGCGTACAATAACGCCAAGTCTTCCTCCACCGGGGTGTCCCCTTTTTACGCCAACTTTGGATATCACCCTTCGCTCGACGCAGTTCAAACGGTCTCCGCCTTTCGGGGAAGTGAGGTCTTAACCAGAGAATGGACCACCATCCGGCAACGTCTTTTCACAGCCCAACAAAAGATGGTTGCGTGGTACGACAAGTCTCACCAAGCCTTCCCGGCACTTCAGCCCGGAGACCGCATCCTACTTAAGCGAGACGATATCACCCCCTCCCGACCTTCCCGCAAGCTAGACGCAAAGTTTGCAGGCCCCTTCGAGGTAATCAAACCCATAGGGCCTCGGGCCTACAAACTCAAACTTCCCTTTTCTTGGAAGATCCACCCCGTTTTCCACGTCAGCAAGTTGGAACCCTATTACGTTTCGAATCGGTTCCCTGTTCACCCACCTCCTGCCCCTGAGATTGAGGAGGGTGAAAATTACTTTTTCGTGTCCGAAATCGCCAAAGTTCAGAACAACCGGAAAACCAAGCAGGTGGAATACTTTGTGTTGTGGGAAGGATATCCTCGGGATGAGGGGAGTTGGGAACCCTTGGAGGCGCTGCTAGTTAACGGCAAACCCATCGATGCTCTTTTGACCTTTCGACAGGCCCATCCGGAGGCAGAGTGCCAAGCCACTGAGTCAGAGGAGGCTCCACCACACAAGCGAAGACGGAGGAATTGAGGTATGTATAGTTGCTCTTTCCTCCACAGTTGGTTTCCCTTTAATGCAGCGGGGCGACACCATTATGTCCATCGCATGATCCTGAGTCCCCTTGAAGCTCCATTGAGTTGGGATGATCTCCCCCTACGGGCTGCAGGAAACCGTCCTTTCACCTCGGTTGCTCTCAGAGGGAAAGGAGAATCGGCATAAAGCTAACTCCTATGCGCATGGGGACCATGCGCCTTACAAGGGGCGTAGTGTTATGAACACCGGTAGTGGTCAGCGTCAAGGTACCTGGACGATGCGCTATGATGGAGGTTACGCTTAGATTATCAACATGTGAGTATGTCGTCTCTACCCTTCACCATTGTGTTAAGCGCTCTGGAGACGATCCCCTGTCACATGACCTTGTGGCGTGACGTGGCATGGTGTGGCTTTGCCGTTAGCCTTGACTAAGCGTGGGAAGTCAGCCCCACGGGCATGTGATCGGCTATCGGCATGACACGACATTGGCATAGTCAGCCATGAGGTCATGATCGGGCGATCAGACTCGTATCGCGAGAGACTATCACAAATCGGGAGTGAGGCCTGAGAGTGTGGTAGGCGATCATAGTCAAATTGAGTACTAATCGTGTCCTGTCCATTCCGGACAATTCTACAGGTTTCGGCGATTAGGAATCAGGAGATGGTCTAGAACGGGTCTTAGTTCTTTGTGTTTCTATTTCCTTAGTCATCTCTTTGTCAGCTCGGGTGAAGGATGGGATATATAAGTGCGCGGGTCTTTCTGTCTTATTGTCTTTCCTTCCTTCCTTCTTTAGCGATAGCTACCTTGTCTTCTCTGCGAGTACCATTGTACGAGCCTTTGAGTTATCTTCGAGCCTTAAAGAATATATTCGTCTTTTCTCGTCTTCAACACTTGAAGTCCACCCCGTTCGTCGTAGGAACGATATCTTTCAGTTGAGCTTTCGTTTAGCCGAGATATCTGAGTTTACTCACTAGCGTTTGCGAAGCGTGCCTGAGGTATCCTTACCGAGTCATATACGAACCATATAGGGTGATCCGTCACAGGTACTACACTCCCAAACTACAGATGCAGGTCCTTAACCATCATGAACTTATAGACTTCGACATTGGTTGTATGCCTCCAGATGTGGATATATATATTCCTGTCAAGTGGTTTCAAGATCATGAACTATAGGTCAATTATGACCAGGCTATTCTCATAGGATTCCCCTCCTCCAAATGCAAGAACCATCTTGTGATGCCTAATGTCTAGATAGCCTCGGCATTTGAATTAATGAAGGATGATAACTTATACGCTAATACTGAAGCTGTCGGTGGTGGACTGCTTGGGTAGGTAGATACCCTAGTCAATGAAGGAGTTGTCTGTCATTGGTGTGCCACAATGACTAGAGCTCCAGTGGGCAATTTTGCTGAGCTCTTCATGCGGTCTTCCATCTCCTCGACCTCTGAAGGTAATATGTAGGAACAAATCTATCCTGCTGTCTTCTCCGAACAATTGGCCTCCTCGCTGCCTCCCCATTGGGACTGGGATTACAAAATCGATTTGAAGGAAGGAATGACTCCTCCCTGGGGCCTACTTTACCATCTGTCCAGGACTGAGCTCTAGGCCCTGCATATGTTCCTCGAATGGATGATCAAGGAGGGAAAGATAAGGCCCTCCAAGTCTCCCACAGGTGCTCTTATCATGTTCGTGAAGAAGGCTGATAGTTCCCTCCACCTTTGTGTCAACTACCGGGGATTGAATAAGCTTGTTATTCCAAATCACTATCCTATCCCCCTTATAGGTGAACTTATGGACTGAATCGGTAATGTGAAATAGTTCACTAAGCTCAAACTCAAAAACAGCTACAACCTCATTCGCATCGCTGAGGGTGACGAGTGGAAAACATCTTGTCGTACTCGTTACGGCCAGTATGAGTATTTGGTGATGCCATTTGGTCTCTGCAATGCCCTAACTATCTTCTAGGAAATGATGAACACTATTTTTCACGACCTTCTTGATTTAGGTGTCCTCATCTATCAGGACGACATCCTAATCTATGCCGCTACCAAGGAAGAACACGACCGCCTTGTGTATGAAGTTATTAACTGCCTTGACCACCACAAGTTGGCACTCAAGCCGGCCAAGTGTATCTGGGCAGTCTATAAGGTGGAATTCCTTAGGTTCATCATCTCTGACAAGGGCATTAGCATTTCTGAGCATAGGATTTACGCTGTCTGAGATTGGCCTACTCCCACTACAGTTAGAGACATCTGCTCCTTTTTGGGCCTCGCCAACTTTTACAGGGTCTTCATCCAAGGATTTTCAAAGATCATGACACCCTTGACAAACCTCACCAATCAAGACTAGCCCTAGACCTGGTGGTCTCAGCAGCAATCTGCCTTCAACACCCTCAAGGCCCTCTTCACCCCTACACCTATCCTTCTCCATCATGACTCTCAGATGCCCCTTTAAGCTGAAACTGATACCAGTGACTTTGGCCTTGGAGGTGTGCTGTCGCACTAGTTTCCTGATATCTCTATTCACCCATTGGCATTCCACTCTCGCAAACTTGAACCCGTGGAGTAGAATTATGAGATTTATGACAAGGAGAGATTTTGGAGTGTTTGACTACCTTTATATACAATAGAGACATTGGTGTGAGGGAACGGCTCATCTAGTGCTGGTAGTGACGGACTATAAGAACCTGGAGTACTTTGCAACCACTCAGCTCCTCTCTAGGAGACAAGCCTGGTGGATGGAGAAATTGGGCACCATCGATGTCTAGATAGTATATCAGCCAGGTAAGTCCAATGACGTGGTTGATGCTTTGAGCAGACGTGGGGACCATGTCCCTACGGGGGGGGCACCTGAGCTTGGTCTTCTCTTGCTGAAGAAAGGACAGTATATCGCTGCAATTGAGAAATCATATACCTCACTCAATCCTTCCTTTTATCAAGCCTTGAGAGAAGCCATTGCTACTGACCCTGAATGCCAATGCATTCTTAGCTCGCCACAGGAACCCTACAGTGTTCATGACAGCCTTCCAATGTGGAATGGTTTGTGGTATATTCCCCCATCCCTTCGCACTAAGGTTCTGAGGTCTAGGCATGATCACCCCATGGCAGGCCACTTAGGCCAAGATAAGACCTTTGATCTTATCAACAGAGACTTCTACTGGCCACATCAAAGGCGGGATATAGCCGAGTATATCTCTGCATGCGACCAGTGCCAACAAAATAAAGCCCACCGACACAAGGCCTACAGGCAACTGCTTCCGTTGGAGATACCCAACAGGCCATGGGAATAGATCTCTACAGACTTCGTCATAGACCTCCCTCCTCCTGACGGCTTCACCCAAGTGTAGGTGATCGTTGATCGCTTCTTGAAGATAGCACACTTTATCGCTCTTAGCCCTAATATCGACTCCTGGCACCTTGCCAACATCTTTGTCTGTGAGATTTGGAGACACCATGGCCTCCCAGCCAACATAGTCTCTGACTGTGACCCCAAGTTTGAAGCCTTCTAGGGTTATGTGATGGAAAATCTTGAGATCTGATTGTCAAAGGGTACTGCTACTCACCCCCAAACAGATGGATAAACTGAACAGCTTAACTAGGTCCTAGAAGCCTACCTCTGGGCTTATGTCAACTTTGAGCAATCTGACTGGCTGTTCTTTCTCACCCTAGCAGAATTCGCATACAACAATGCCAAGTTATCCTCCACTGGGGTGTCCCCTTTCTTTACCAATTTTGCATATCACCCCTCGCTTAACGTAGTCCAAACAGTCTCTCCCTATCGGGGAAGTGAGGCCTTAACTTGAGAATGGACCACCATCTAGCAACATCTTTTCACAGCTCAACAAAAGATGGTTGCATGGTATGACAAGTCTTACTAAGCCTCCCTGGCCCTCAAGCCTGGAGACCATGTCCTCCTTAAGTGAGATGATATCACCCCCTCCCGATCTTCCCACAAGCTAGATGCCAAGTTTGCTGGCCCCTTCGAGGTAATTAAACCCATTGGACCTGGGGACTAGAAGCTCAAGATTCCCTTTTCTTACAAGATCTACCCTATTTTCCATGTCTCTAAGCTAGAACCCTAGTACATCTGTAGACGGTTCCCTGTACATCCTCCTCCTACCTCTCAGATTGAGGAGGGTAAAAACTACTTCTTTGTCTGTATAATCGCCAAAGTTCAGAACAACTAGAAAACTAAGTGGGTAGAATATTTAGTGTTGTAGGAAGGATATTCTCAGGATGAGGGGAGTTGGGAACCCTTGGAGTCACTGCTAGTTAATGGCGAACCCATCAATGCTCTCGTGACCTTTCGACAGGCCCATCCAGAGGTAGAGTACCAAGCCACTGAGTCAGATGAGGCTCCACTGTATAAGCAAAGGTAGAGGAATTGAGGTATGTATAGTTGCTCTTTCCTCCACAGTTAGTTTCCCTTTAATACAGCAAGGTAATACCAATGTGTCCATTGCATTATCCTGAGTCCCCTTTAAGCTCCATTGAGTTAGGATGATCTCCCCCTATAGGCTGCAGGAAACCATTCTCTTCTCCCAGTTGCTCTCAGGGAGAGATGAAGAATTGACATAAAGGTAACTCCTATATGCATGGGGACCATATACCTTAGAAGGGGCGTAGTGTTATGAACACTAGTAGAGGTCTGTGTCAAGGTACCTAGACGATGCACTGTGATAGAGGTTATGCTTAGATTGTCAACATGTGAGTATGCTATCTCTACCCTTCACTATTGTGTTAAGAGCTCTGGAGATGATCCTCTATCACATGAACCTATAGCATGGCATAGCATGGTGTGGCTTTGCCATTAACCCTGACTATATGTAGGAAGCCAGCCCTACGGTGACCATATGATCAGCTATCGGCATGATGCAACATTGGCCTAGTCAGCCATAAGGTCATGGATGGGCGATCAAACTTGTATTGCAAGAGACTATCACAAATTGGGAGTGAGGCCCGAGAGCGTGATAGGCGATCATAGTCAAATCAAGTACTAATCATGTCCTATCCTTTCCGGACTCTTCTACAGGTTTTAGCAATTGGGAATTAAGGGATAGTCTAGAACGTGAGGCATTTCTTTGAGTTTCCATTTCATTTATCATCTCTTTCTCAGCTCAGGTGAAGGAGGAGATATATAAGTGTGCAGTTGTTCTTGTCTTGTGTTCTTTCTTCTCTTCCTTCTTTAGCACATAGCTACTTGCCTTCTCTGCAATCACCATTGTGAAAGCCTTTGAGTTATCTTCGAGCCTTAAAGAATATATTCATCTTTTTTCTCTTCTCTACCAAGAAGTCCACCCGATCATCATAGGAAGGATATCTTCCAGGTGAGCTTTCGCCTAGCTGAGATATCTGAGTTCACTCAGTAACATTTACGAAGCATGCCTGAGGTATCTTTACCATGTCATATATGATCCATATAGGGTGATCCGTCACAAACTAGCTATGTACATCAGGATAGGTTACTAGAGGTTAAATTACTGATTATCCTCCTTGTGACTACCTATTAGGTTGGCTATCTTTGTGGCCTTAGTGGGAGTAGGGTGAACAGTTTTTGCAGTCGCTTCTTGCTCATGAAGCTTAGAGCTAGCTAACCATCCATTTAGCTGATATGATCCACGATTTACTCCTATGACTGGCACTTTAAGCAGCCTATGCACTATTCCTACAGGCTCTAAGAGATGTGATATAGGATACTTTTGTTGTATTATGTAGGTGGTATAGTGAGACTTCTCTACACAATACAAGATATGGTTGTGAATAGGGCGAGTTGCACTATGGGGGCTCTCAACCCATATACAGTAATTACTGTTCACTCCTACAAGGCATTGTTGTCATACTAGGTCATTGTCTCATTTATGGGGTTCAGTATATAGCTGCTATTGTGCTTGATGAGGGGTGCAGTCTTTTCATCAGCTCAGGTAGCACTGACAATAGTTTCTGCTTGTTGTAGGGTGGTTTAGGAAATGGGGGAGGCCTAAAGGAGAAAGGAAAGGTTTTTTAAATTCCCTAAACTATGTTTTACATCTTATCCATCCTCCAGTAGGGTGTTTATACTTAATTAAAAGCAGAGACTTAACTGAAGATGAAAGATGACCTACTCCCTAAAAAAGAAATAAGAAAAGAAGAAAAGAAAAGAAAACCTATCACCTACTCTTTCCTGAACAAAGAAGCCTAAAAGTGAAAAAGAAAAGAAAAAGAAAAAGAAAAAGAAAAGAAAAAAGAAAAAAGTAAAAGAAGAGAGTGAAGAAAAGACCCAAAGTAAGTGAACTTCATGTATCATTCCTCATCTTTTCTATCACTATTGTTGGAGGGGGTAGTGGGTTTCTGTTTCTGTCCATTGGTTTACCTGCTCCTTTTTCCACTAGTTTTTTCCACAGGTTTACCTCATTATATACCAGGTTCCATAAGTTCTTTCCAGGGTAGAGTTTGCATAGTTGGGTGGTAGTCCAATATTCTATTAAGTAGTATTTGACCAACTGGGCTTCTCTGTAGAGACAGATGTTACTTTCTCTGTCAAAGTAGAGGAAGTTTAGGATGTAGCAGTACCCAGATCTGAATTGGTAGGCTCTAGCAGGTTAGTACTTGGAGAGTATCAAGTACGGGTCAACTTTCTTTTCGATGGGATGCCTAGCATACTACTCGAATTCTGTCTATAGCTGATCTTTGGTTTCTCTTTGGCCATTAGTGCAGGTGATAGGTCTCTTTTTTTTTTTTTTTTTAGATTTGATGCCAAGAAGAAAAGAAATGATTTTATTTTCCCTTATACTATAAGTTTTACAAGAAGAAAGGAAAATACTTTTATATTCCCAATTTATAGAGTTTTATATCTACAAAACTAGTGGGTTATTTATACTTAATTAAAAGCAGAGACATAACTAAGGTAGGCAGATAGAAAAGGGTATTCAATTTCCCTAACAATTATATAAGGCACTACAGTAGGATATTTACACTTAAGGGTGAGGATAGTCTAGTGGTATGGCTGTCCTAGTATCGTTATGCGGTAATATACAATATTATAGGTTCAAATGCCACTCGCCTCATTCTATACCATGAATTTCCAGTTGGTCATGGGTTTTGTAGCATAAGCAAGTTTTCCCTGACTATGCAAGGTTATCTAATTACTGGTTCAGTCCCTGTAAGTGAATGCGACTGATGACCTCAATGGCTGTATGAATGTAATGAACCATGGTCATGTACTTTCCTACTTGTTGTATTCTCCTTGTGTTCCCTATGGTCAGTAATGTTCTATGGAATTCCGCATTATGAATCATGAATTATTACTCGGTCATGTATGGTCACTCATGTTTAGCTATCTGCCTTGCAAAGGTCATAGGAACAGTGTTTAGATTGAATGATATATGGGAAGGGGTCATGTGGACAAAACAGGTTTTGCAGAGACTGCTCTAGAAGGGAGGCAGTGCTCTTGGTGATTGGTATAAAAGAGAAGGAAATCTTGCGGTCCTGTATTTCCTTCCTTTCTTCTTTACACATTATCTTAAGTATATACCTTAGGAATAAAAGAGTTATTCCCACAAACCTTCAGCACATCGTTGCCTCACTCAATGCACACCTCTTGAGTCCTCTAAAGAGTTGTGTTTCTTCTTCTATCCTAATTTACCCCCAAACCCTGATACAGACTGAATGTCATTTGTATCGCTAAAGGAGTTGTCCTTTACAATGAAGGGTTACCCTGACAGTGCTTAGCGAAGTATCACTCCCTCTCTTATTTAGGCTATTCGATTAAGTTCGCATATAGTGCCACCTGCTAGAGAGTATGACCGAAGGAAAAGCGTATCGATGTTTATACTTAACTAAAAGCACAGACATAACCATAGACCTCCCGCCTTAAAACTGAAAAGAAATCCTCTACCTACTCGTACTGAATAAGAAAAATGCAGACAACTATTTACAAAAGCTGACCAGGGAAAAATAATGGCTAGATGCACCTTAAAACAATGAAAGAAAAACCCCCTACATGGACTATACAACAAAGTGAAAAACAAAAGAGAAGAGAGAAAGAGGAATATGCAAACACCTCCTCACCTTACTGTAGCAGAAAAACAAAGGTTCTATCACTGAAAAATAAATACAAGGTAGAGAAAAGAAACTAAACTCTTCCTATAGTAGTAGACTTATCCTTTCTGTTAGACCTAGCTAGTTTAGCTGGCAGATACAAAAGAAGATACAGGACTATGCTGATTTCCTTTGCTTATATACTAACTGCCAAGAGCACTGCCTCCCTTCTAAAGCAGTCTCTGTAAAACCTGTTTTGTCCACATAACCTTTTTACATATGTCATTCAATCTAAACACTGTTCTCATGACCTCCACAAGGTAGACAGCTAAACATGAGTGACCATACATGACCAAGTGATACTTCATGTTTCATAATGTAGAATTCCAAAGAATACTACTGACAATAAGAAACACAAATAGAATATGAGAAGTAAGGAAGTACATAACTATGGTTTGTTACAGTATCCCCCTCTCTAAGCTAGAGCTCATGTGACAGCTAGGAATACTTCTTCTCTCAGGTAGTTATCTCTTACACTTCCCCCTATATAGCACAATCTTTCCATTAGATTTTCAAGCTGGATGTGGAAGGGTATCGGTAGGTAATACTGGCACACTGCTGAATCACTTTTAGCTATCTGTAGTGGTACCTCAGGCTAGTGCTCCTCCTTGATCTCTAGGAGGTAGGGATTAATAGGTACTATTAGTCCCAGTAGGGTGGCGTATCTACTATGAGTGGCAGATACTATTGATATTGGTGCATACTACTAATAAGGTATGTCATAGTACACTTTGATCACTGGTGAACAAAGGGGTGATATGTGGAAAATAGGTGGTAAGACCTGTTACTCCCATCACTACTATTACTAGTTTAAGGTGAGCTATGGCTAGGGAGTATAAAGCGGTAGCTCCTAGGGCTGAGGCTTTTCTTGGGGTAAGGTCGGTGCTCAACTCTAGTTTATAATAGTTTTAAGACCCAGTGCTAGGGGGTTTTCAAGGGGTTTCTCTTTCACTCTGCTATCTTTAGGGGAGGTGGAAATTTGTCCATACTGGTCAAATACAGGTATGACCATGGTAGGAGATATGGAGACCTCTGTCATTTCCTCATCTCTATCATAACTTGACCTTGTTTGGGAAGTGGTGGTGGAACTCATCTATGAGCTCCTAGGAGTACTTGAGGTGATAGAAATGCTCCCATGTAGGCTTAAAGTAGCTGACTAATTTAACAAGGTAGTGAAGAGTGCTACCTCAAAGGCATTTAGAGTTAAGAACACTTACAACTTCATACTCTCGATCTCCTTTAATGACAGTCAGAGGATTTTGAGGATTTTGATGGCCTATGACTAGTTTTTGTTTACTTGCTAGTTCTAGTAGAGAGATGTGGAAGACTGGATAGATCTTCACAGAGTGAGGGAGCTTGAGTTTATATGCTATAGTTCTAACTCTTACTAGAACTTTGAATAGACTGAGACTTTTGTAATCAAGTTTCTTGGATAGCCTCTAATTGAGCAGGTTCTTAGCATCCAGCCAAACCTTTTCTCTAACTTCTATTATAGGTGCTAGTTTCCTTAACTGATCTACCACTTCCTTCTGGCTTGCTTATGGATAAGCGATTTCTGCCCTATATAAGTTATACGCCTCCTGTAGTCTGGTAGCAAGGTGCCTGACACTTTCAGGGGTGTTTGACCTTCTCCTAAGGTATTTTTCTATTGTATAGTGTGAGTGGTATCTATAGTTTGCATAGAATAGGCTAACTTTTATAGTTGCTAATACTTGGTTATTGTAGCTAAACTCTAAAAGGGAAAGCAGGGATGCCCAATTGTCCTACTGATAATAGCAATAAATCTGTAGATACTGTTCTAGAACAGTATTTGTTCTTTCTGTCTAACCATCTATCTGTGGGTAGTAGGCCATACTGAGATTGCTCTTGATTATCAAATTCTGGCACAGAGACTTCCAGAATTCTGAAACAAACTAGGTACCACAGTCAGAGGTGATATCTTTTGGTAACCCATGGTGATGGTTTCACATAAATTTAGGTCATTGTAGATTGTTTCAGCAAAATAGTGCACTTTATACCCTTAGGACCTAATGCAACTTCTCAGGTTCTGGCCAACACCTTTGTCTACAAGATATATAGAATATATAGGCTACTGACCAATATAGTCTCAGATAGGGACCCTAAGTTTGACTTCTTCTAGAAGGAATTGATGGATAAACTTATGGTAAAGCTCTCTAAGTCAACAGCAGCCTAGCCATACACTGATGGGTAGATAGAAAGGCTGAACTATATCCTAGAAGTATATATAAGACCATATGTTAACTTCGACCAAACTAATTGGGTCTTTTCCTTACCACTAGCTAAGTTCACCTACAACAATACTCAGTTGTCCTCAATAAGCTCTTCCCAATTTTTCGTGAACTTTGGGTTGTACCTTTTGCTAGAGGCTATATAGTAGGTCAGCTTCTTCAAATACACTGAGGAGCTACAACACTCTTAGTATAACATTCAACAAAGGCTCCTTGATGTCCAAGTTAAATCAGTAACCTAGTATGATAAACATTACCAGGAATTTCCTCTAGTAAAACCTTGTGAATTAGTACTCCTTGAGTAAGGTAATCTTCCATCCCCTACGACTTCACACAAGTTAGACTCCAAGTTTGCTGGTCCTCTAGGCCAAGGCTTGGAGGTAGTAGGGGTAAGCGGGATCGTTGGCTGGGTGAGGGGCGAGACAGTTGGTACATTTAAACACCATGTGGTCACAAGCCCTCCCTTTACGCTTATACTCTACATTGCTTCAGGAGTGTTTGTAGAGGGTGTGGGGGCTAGCACAAAGGCAGCACTATAGGGTGTATGTGTATTGAAGCTGGTGATGGCTGTACCGGCCGCAGTGCATGCACTAGGTAGTGTGGGAGTAGGAAAGGTATTGTTCAGTCCTGCATACCTTGTTGAGGATAGACAGCCCCTGGGAAATGCGATAGTGGTTGCTGTTGATGATGACGGTAATAACAACGGAGGAGGCAGCCTTGCCTATAAGCTTGTCTTTAGACACTAGCCAGTGCAGGGTTTAGGCGAGGAGTACTCCATGGTTGAATATCTCAATTTTGTTTCTAATCTTGATCATGTGTTCCTCCTTAGAGGTGTTAGGGAATGGGGTTGGCACATTGTGCATGATATACTTCTTGTGAAGGAAGTTATGGCATAGGCTGGTGGTGGTGGGGAAGTGCTTTGAAATAGCTTCCTCGATGGTCGCTTTGTATGCTAGCACTTGTTAGGCTGTGGTGTTCTCCATGATAGAGAGAAAGACATTACAGGGGCCTGCTTGATAAATGGAATAAATGCGGTAGGCGGAGGGGGCTTTTTTACTAACGAGGGCCTTGTTGACATCGTCACAGATAGTGATGGGGTTGAAGGAGGGTATTTCTCCCTCCAACTTGGCAATAATTTCTGTCTCCCTTTTGGATAGGTATTTTAGAGGGGGAGGAGTGTTAGTGGGGGGGGGCAGTACTGCCAAAGCTTTACCTTTGTTTTTTCAAACCACCTGAGCCCAGGTGTTCTCGGTAGTGGTAGGAACAGTCATAGGGGCTAAGGGTAGGGTAGGCAGCATAAAAGTGAGCTTCTTGACTACCTTAGCAGTTTTGGTTATTTCTAATAGTATTTTCTTGATGGACTCAGAGAGAATGTGGTTAGCAGAGGCTACATTATCTGAGGCGTATGCAGATGCAGAGCAGGTAATGGTGGCTTCGATGTCATCAAAACATTCTTCAATGCCTGTCTAGCTAGCCTAGAGGGAGGAGACAGCCTCCTGGATCTTACCAATAGACTATATGAGTATGGGCAGAGTAAGGGAGAAAAACTCCAGTTAGGATGAGAAAACAATTTTTTCAACTGCCATGTCACAAGTGAACTGAATGCAGTCTTTCATGGGGTCTTCTCTGATTGCCACCGATGTTGCAGAGAAGAGGGGGTCTCTGACAAACTCAGAGAGGGTCTAGATGGAGGCTTTTACCTGATCTTATAGGTGTTATGGGAAGGAGGAGAGGAGGGCGGTGGGGTCATTCTTGTGTCTTGATATTGTTGTGATGAGAAATGATGCATAATACTAATAGCTAAGAACTAATAGTTATGGTGTAGTTTTTTGAAGATGTGAATGAGCCTGTCAAGCAGGTAGGATGATGATGATGATGATAATTCATTTCTATTCAGTAACTACTCTACTTGTTCTATAACTACCTAGGTTGTCTACATGCAGTCATCAAATATGGCATATCACCTATTCTCCCCCAACAGAAACAAAAAAGAAACCACATGATCAAGAAAAAGTACACAATGTCGTGTAAGTACAGTAAACTATGTGCTACAAATGGTCATACAAAATAGCCTTCCCATCCATCATTCATACCGAGGTAAACCTTACAATAAGAAGCTAACAGACTCTTACAAAGAAAAGAAAAAGAAAAGAGAAGAAAAGTAGAAAAGAGGAAAGAGAAAAGAAATCCTTCCCATCATACCCAAAACTTTTGCAAAAAGGAAAAAATCTAAAAAAAGATAAAGAAACTAAACTCCACCTAGAGTGATGGTGACTACTTCCTCCTTCTAGGTAGCAGCCAGTGCTTTCACTTAGATGAATGTGGGGCAGGAGGGGTTCGATGTGGTATGCTCTCCTTTGTAGTTCGCACACTTTAGGACCGTATCATCATAAAGTCTTCTGACCTTGGTGCATTCTTCATGTCTACAGGTATGCTTCAAGGTATGGGGTGCATCTATACACATATTACATTGTGGGGGGTTCCGGCAGTGAGCCTAGTGATGACCAAACTCCTGGCAGTTGGTGCAGCATATTGCAGAATTGAAGGGGATATACTTTTTGACTCTTTGCTTATGTATGAGGATCGTGAGCCCTTGGAGGATATGTTGTTCATTATCATCATCAATAACTGTGATCACCAGAGAGGATATGTTCTTTCCAGTTTGGTTACTTTCACAGAGGAGCCACCGAGGGGTCTGTACAAGAGTGATACCCTTATTGAAGTGCTCTATTTCTCTTCAGAACATGTCAGCTTCTGTAAGGGCATCAGTATATAAGTGAGGGATATTGTGTACCGAGTATTTTTTCCATCTATGGTTCTTTTGAACAGATGTAGTTATGAACTGTTCCTTGATAGTGGCCTCAATTTTATTGCGGTATGCCAATACTGCCGAGGTATTTACATCTTCAATGGTGGTAAGGACAATTAAACGTTGGTTGTTCTTTCCAATAGTAGATATGCAGAGAGCTATTAGGGCCTTTGCAGACACTAAAGTGTTGTTGACAGCATCCATAAGCTTGACAGGGTCAAAGGTGCCCACCTTAGAAGCGGTTGTGATGATGATCTCACAGTTGTACTTTGCAGTATAACGTCGGTCACTGGGTTGTGTGGGCAGGGGGGGTACTTGTGCTACAGCTTTCTTGTTTCATTTTGAAACCACCTGTACCCAAGTTGCCTCAGGTGGTGGTTGCAGGGGTGTTGTGGTGCTTACAGCAGCTACACTTGGGGTAATATTCTGTTTGGCGACTTTGTTAACCTTTTTAGAGTTCTCCTTTGTCACTTTCTCAATTTTCTTGAGGGATTCCTCAAGAGCATTGTTGGTTGTTTCAGATCACAAAGTCTGCCAGATCTCGCTTAAATTTTTATCAAGGGTGGTGATACAATCACATTGTGCATTGTGACCACTAGACCATCCTCACCTGTAAGAAGAAAGAAGTGAACTCTTTTTCCTTTATTCACATTCTCTAGCAGAGTAGCTTACTTGTAAACTAAATTGAATGACCTAACTAAGAGATGGAGTGATACATCTATAAGTGCTGTCAGGGTAACCCTTTATATAGCTAAAAAGAAATAAGAGGATTTTCCTCTCCCACAGTTACTATTGTACAGGCAAGGTGTGTATACAAACTTAATTGCAAAGACATTGCCACATATATAGGAGCGATTCTTACTAAGTGCTATCAGGGTAACCCTTTATATAGCTATTGTAGTCACTGGTTATATTTGCTTACAATATATATGACAACAGCCTGAAGTCACATAGCAAGACTAGGTTAAATTGCTGATTACCCTTCTCAGGACTATTGCATAGTCAGGAAACTTCTCCAAAGCTATAAAACCTGAACCAACTGGTAATCCATAGTATGGTCATATGTCAGTGGCATTAGAACCTATGACATTATATATTACTGTACAATGAATTCTAGGACATGTATACTACTAGAGTATGCCCTCACATCTTAAGAAGAAAGAAGAGGATATGCTCTTCCCTCAGTTACTATTGTACAGATAGGGCATTGCACTCAATTAAGAGTATATGACATATTTGCATAATATAGGAGTGAACTTACTAAGCACCATCATAGTAACCCTTCATATGGTCATTGTAATCATCAGTCACATTTACTTACAATACATATGACAATAGGCTGAACTCGCCAAGCAACCCTAGGTTAAATTACTAATTACCCTTGTCAGGACTATCGCATAGTTAGAAAAATTCACTGAAGCTATAAAACATAAACCAACTGGTAATTCGTAGTATGGTAAAATATAAGCAGGATTTGAACCTACAATATACCACATTGCTGTACAACTTCAGGACATGTACACTACTAGACCATGCCCTTACCTAAGAACAAAGAATAGGATAGTGTCTTCCCCATGGTCACTAATATATATATAGGATGTTGTATTCAATTAAGAGCCTATGAAATAGTCATGTTATGTAGGAGCAATCTCCCTAAGAACTGTTAGGGTAACCCTTCATATGGCTATTATAATTATCACTCACATTCACTTCTAATAGATACAATAACAGGCTAAACTCAATTAGTAAGCCTAGATTAAATCACTGATTACCCTTCTCAGGACTATTGTATGGTCAGGAAAATTGAGCAAAGCTATAAAATCTGAACCAACTAGTAATTCGTAGTATGGTAAGATATAAGCGGGATTTGAACCCACAATATTGTGTATTACTATCTAACAGGGGGGGGGGGGAAATTCAATTTTATTTTATCTTCACGACCCCGCTAGGGGTCGTCTAAAAGAACCTCCGCTTGCAGCTATGTCAAGCTATGACGGAGGTAGACGACAGCCGACCTAATATTGGTAGCGCAGCCTACAGTTTACAAGATAAAATACAGGCTTGTTCCCGAATCCTCCTCGCTTACACGCAATAAACTAAAGAAGAAACGGGGCAGAAGGGAAAGAGTGGCGGGGGAAAGTAAAACTCATGAAGAAAACGCGACCGGCACAAAAGCGACCACCCAGTACGTCAAAACAGCAGAAAAAACTTAAGCGATAAGGAAAAAGAAAAGCCTAGGGAACCCCTTTCCCATCTCCAGCGAGGTGAACCTTACAACAACCGGAAGGGATCGAGGTACAAGCAAAAGACACTAACCAAAGAAAAGGGAAAGAGAAAAAGACAAGGGAAAAGAAACACAGATCAAATTCACCAAACTCTTACACAAAGGGAACAACAAAAGCAGAAAATGAGATGAAACACCGAGGGGCCCTAAGTCTCCATTCCCTCTTCCATCACTGCATGCAGGTTCTCCACTCGCTTGTTATTGTCGGCCAAGGCTTGCAAATACACGGGGCAGAGGGGATCGTTGGCGGGGTGGGCGGCATCGCAATTGGCACACTTAAGCACCGTATGGTCGCATTGTTGTCCGCGGCATTTACACTCTGTGTTACCACAGAAGTGCTCGAATATAGCGTGGGGTCCAGTGCAGAGGCGGCAGCGGGGGGAATAGGTGCACTTCAGCTGATGATGACTGAAGCGGCAACAGCGGGAACATTGGGTAGCCTTGGAAAAGGCAATGTAGGGGTCGGTCCGACGGTTTTTATTGAGGATGGTCAAACCTTGAGAGATGCGGTAGTGGTTGTTGTTCACCACAACAGTGATGACAATCAAAGATGCGGGTTTGCCGACAAGCTTATCCTTCAAAGCAAGCCAGCGAGGGGTTTGGGCGAGGACAACTCCGTGGTTATACGTCTCGATCTCCTTTCGGATAAGCGACATGTGTTCGATCTCGGAGGTGTTTAGGATGGGGGTTGGCACATTGTGCACGATGTACTTCTTGTGCAAGAAGTTTCGGCGGAGGCCGGTGGTGGTGGGGAAGAACCTGCGGACAGCTTCCTCTATGGTGGGCTTGTATGCAAGGACTTGTTGAGCGGTGGTGTTCTCCATGACGGAGAGGAAGACGTTGGAAGCACCAGCCTTTCTGACGGATCGGATACGGCATGCAGCTGGGGCTTTCTTGTCAACTAGCGCAGCGTTGACAGTGTCCCTAATAGCGCTTGGGT
>JABYPW010001122.1:5991-17594 GCA_016880775.1 Phymatotrichopsis omnivora
TTTTTTTCTTCTTCTCGAGGAGGGCAAAGACGGATCCCACCCTCCAACTGAACAGTTCTGTGCTTTTTAAGAGAATGTGTGCACGCGCGGAGAGTAAGTCCACTTATAACAGAATACCGGTATCCCAGGAAGTAGTCCGAACAAGCAAGGCAGGTCTCCTTATCTTCTTGGCCCAGCAACGGCTATCCAAGTTTCCCACGCTACGCGCGAACTCCAATTCAGGATGTGATCGATGCCGCGATTCCTTGGCTAGTATAGGGGCAAGTGAGGAATACCAATGAAGGGGGGCAAAGAAAAGAAAGCAGTTGCCTTGGTTGTATACTCGATGTACAATACGAAGAGAAGGAGGCGTTTTTTTCGAGCAAGCTTGATACGTATACCAACAAAGGTGGGGGAAAGTTTGCCCAGAGGCCTTTTCATAATGCAATATATCATGAATTCGAGAGTTGCCTGCTGCGGCCTTTCCTTCCTATTCCTATCCCCCCATCCCTACCTGCTTTTCCGTGCCTGCGTTGCTATAGTCACTTGTCCATTCTTGCAGCCGCTCGTGATGTCTATCCCCCGACATATGTAAGGTTATGGCAATCCTACATACATATACTTTGCATTATTATTATTATTGAAATCTTCTTCACCGCCGGGCCTACCGCCCCCTTCTCACCGGAGTCATCGGTCTAAATAACCATCCCCCTTACCCGAAAATATAGAGTTTTGAAGAGCCGTCACCGAATCGGAACAAAACAGATGCGTTACTGAGTACGAGTACTTTTGTAACCCCGGGACAGATATGCGCAAGGATCAAACCCCGTTAACGGAAATACGCTTGTAATACTCCCCTCGATGCAATGCGAATGAAGAAACGTGAACCTAGCTCCGGCTGCATCGCTCATTGGAAAGAGCGAAAAGAAGCACTACGGTAAATGAATTTCTCGGTATTTAGACCTTGGCCCTGCTGACTGAGACCAACGATGTAGGCTTTAACCTAGTATACAGTTCGCCTTTGTATTGATGATAAGGTAGCCGTAATGAACCCGAGTGCAAGGCCTAAAAGGGTTCCATACTCTTTGTTTCGGAGGTGGGTTGGGGGGCAGAAAAAAAAACCTGGACAAGTCATTTCATTCACAGGCCGCCCATAACCCAGGATCCACCCTCTGGGTTTAGCTCCTGTCAGGCTGATTCCTAATATTGATTGTTGCAGTAGCCGCCTTTGCCCCAGCAGGCTGGTTGTGATGGAAACCAAACCATTAAAACAAGGGCGATAGGCGAGAAGAAACAACAACATCCGCCCAGACCTTAACAATCGATTTCCGTATCCTTCAATGCAATAGTTTTTAGCGACCATATCGAAAAATGCACCATGAGGCAAAAACTCAAGTCGTCGTAATCATTTTCTGTCTGCCCACACATGGTTTCTGGAATTGTATATACATACTTACATGCATGCACCTGTTCTGGTTGTGCCCAAGCCACCCGCTCATCATGCCGATCAACCTCACCCAGCAGAGTTCCCAAACCTCGGTAGGCCCTGAGATTCGTTGGCAGTTAGACTTGGCCGCCATGGCAAAAAAAAAAGCAAAACATGACTTAAGTACCCGTCATCCGCCAAGCTTACCTAATCGAGACGATGGCAACGGAAATCATTCGTCCGCCACCTGTATGATACATATATATGATATGATATATACAGATGTAGATACATCTGCATTTGTAGAGAGAGCATCTTATTCTAGTCCAGGGAATCTGCGCGAAGAGGAGATACATTCGTACATGCAATGTACTCGTACTTACTTTACTTTTAAGTGCAAATGTATTCAATATATATACCCACAATGTGGGTGGTTTATCTTTCACCTCAGATCGGAAATCCGAGCACTTGTATCTGCTTGAACTGCGACTCGATATTAACATGTCCAAAAAAAAAAAAAAAAAAAAAACTCGCGCCATACTCGGGTCGATATCTACTAACTTCGATGCTAAACCCGTGCCGACATCTTCGTTCTGCCGAGACTTCACCGCAGATTCATTGGATGTTGCAGCCAGTCAAGTGCCACCTCCACACAATCAGAATCCCAAGTTTCGCTCGTTGCATACGAGCGGAGTTGACTAGATTGAAGCAAGGCTGGGTTCGGGGCAAACTATGTACTCGAGGACATAACATGCAAGCTTTGCATATCCAGCAATGGCCCTCCAATATATGCAAAGTAGAGTAGTATACATGTAGTTATGGTAATGGATCTTGGGGCTTAGGGAAAAAAAGAAAAGAAAACATGGAGACCGTGGAAATTGTCCTTTTTTTTTTCCATCCTTCGCTCCAGTTTCAGGATATGCACGCCGGGCCCCTCACATGCACGCACCATTCCACAGCGTGGTACTTTTATCGCAACGGAGTACCTCATCGCTAAAGTTATGCGTGGTAATCAACAATTAAAAATCGGAGAAAAAAAAGAAAAAGAAAAAGAAAAAAAAGCTTCTCTTTCGCCGTAAAGAGATCATGCCAGCGAGTTAACATTTATGGAAAAGTTTGCGATCCAGTAAATGTATCGTCGAGACCAAACATTTCGACATCGTTACTGGTCTGGCCTCCATAATAACATTCCAAACAACCAACCTGCTAGCTCCCAAGCTGTATCACGATTACTGCGACCGCCATTGGGCCTCACTTCTCGCATATTTCGTCAACCCGGGACCACACACACAAGGGAAGGAAAAAAAGAAAATATCGATCCAGCTCAGAATGCCACCTTTTACGGCGCGAGGCAAATAACTCGCTCGAGGTGACAACTTCATGTTCATCACTGTTGCAATCTCCACCCTATATTATAATCGCGACGATTGCGGGTGATTGGATAAGCTTCTTCCCTGCACCGTCTGGCGCATCGATGCACCAAACATACACACAACAGCGGTTACAACAGCCGTTACGGAAAGTCTTGTGCCTTCTCAAACATGACGGCTCGACTGCCCCGCAAAAAGCCGTGGACTAGACTTTTTACCCCACCTTACTTAGGAAATAAAAATAAAAATCGATGCGCATAGCCAAGCTGCGATTTGCTGCAATGGCCAAGCCGTATATAAATCAAAATATATACAGCAAAAAAAAGCTAAAAATTGACTGGCATTGGAAAGTTCCCGGTCCCAGGTAGTGCTCCTCTGATAGCTGAAGCCGGCAGGGCACAGCTGGAGTGTGTGTGCACAATGCGTTGCCAATCCTCGTTTTTTTACGTTCGCGACTTTCCGCTTTGGAATGTGACATTAAACCTCCGAGTCTCTTCCAATTTTGGAAAATTGTTTCGCTGCAACAACCCTACATGTATGTAGGCATACATGTGACATAAATAACAAATAAAAAAAAAAAAAAACTCAATAAATGTATACGTAAGCAAGATACTATTAAAGTTTACACGGATCTCCCTCATTAAGGAAACCATCCATCCGCAGAGTACTAGTACACACCTCGGGACAAAAGGCTAAGAACTTGCTGGAGTAATCCGATGCTTGGCTCCGCGTTATTATGCGAAGTTAGCGAATGACAAGAGAATTAATAGTTCGAGGGCGTGCCGAATCAATTCGCGAATAGTCAACACAAAATCCCATCTTGCAGGAGGCATATGCGGAAGCTGAAGAGCTGAAACCTTTTGATACCAGATAATCCATGCGTTTGACAAGTTCTTCAGTTTTTCCACGCTTCGTTTCACAGGGTAACTAAGACCTGTTTTCATTTTGAGGTCAAATTCAATGATTGGCTTATAATGTCGTCCACCCTCGAGTGATTGTATATGACAGTTCTCAAACAACTCGAGCAAACGAAATAACTGGTGGACGCAATGAAGCTAGTGTCACGCTATTGCGCACAAAAATTCACCTTGTGCTTCTCAAATCAAGGTCTTAAACCAAAGTACAGAGACAACTATAAATAAAATAGAATAAAAATAAAAAAAAGCGATAAAGAATGTGCATGTGCACCTACTCAATTAAGGTTGCTTTCGGCAAGGAGCAGCTTATATCCCGCCGCACCAGCGCAAGATTAATTTTTCCGCCCGCGATTAACAATCTAAAAAAAAAAAAAAAAAAAAAAAAAAAAAAAATGCTTGAGATCTGGTTATTGAGACGGTTGATACACTTTTAATTGGGAGAATACCTGGCAACCGCTTCAGTACCCGGTTCTAAAACATATTTCATACATTGCTGTGCAAGGTCCTCGTACGGGCCAAAGATTTGTTATTATTCTATTAATCTGCCTCAGTTGATACGGATTCACTGCAACCTCCCTACATTATAGCGCCTTTTCTGTGTCTCTCAGTTCCAAGATCATTGCCTGCATAGCCAGCTCGTTTCAGATATGTCTGACGGAACCTAAACTCATTTGAGAATTCTGGAGCTATTAACATCAGCCTTAAGGAAAATATCGGAAAACAACGACCCCCCCGGCAAAATTTTACTCGAAATTTCAATCGAAGAAAGTGGAGGACCGTGATCTTACTGCTCAGGTTGCAAATTTATTCCTTTCCCAATTTCTTCACATTAAGGAATGGGGTTCGCTTTTCCCTGATTCGAACCAGCAAAATTTCCAACTGCAGAGTCTGAACCCTGTTAGTAACAACGCATGTAATTATTCAAATCGTGAAGGGAGTTCTTCAAGAAGATCAAGATTATTTCTCATTACAAATCCGTATGTATTTTGGCCATTAATTCATAATGTGGAATGTGATCCGTGATCCGCGATGGTTCAAGATTTTCGGTAGCCTTAGCGGGGTAATCTCAGGGGACCTTTCCTTCTCTCCGTGCCCTATTCCCATGATCACACCACTACGGACTCTGACGCAATGCCCTTTTTTTTTTTTTTTTTTTCTTATTCAAAAAAAAAATAAAGATCTTCCCGGCGCCCTGTTTAGGTCGATCGGGCACACAACGTTGGCATTTCCGCCAAACTAACATCAAACTCTCGCGGAACACTGCCGGATCCCGTTCCTGCACTATATGTCAGCGACAAGGTAAGATCTTGCAATGCGCCACGAGTACGAGGACCAGGTGCGGAGTCCGAACAACAACGTGACCACACCTCCGCGGGCGCATGGGGAACGTGCACGCAAATAACTCATACTCGCCTCCGGACAGGGAGCAATATATTCAAAACGTGAATAAGATCGAAAGGATCGGAATATTCCGTGGCCTTTTTTTTTTTTGCTTCCTTTTCGCCTCACGGTTGTTGGCAGGTTGTTTTCATACTTCCTTATCTTCTTTGTAACCATGTGAGCAAAAGGCTGGAAGTGAAAGCCTTTCGTTTAGGGTTGTTTGTGCAGCTTTTGCATTTTGTTTTTTGCTGCGAGAGGTCAATGCATGGATGAAAGGAGGTGTGAAAATATATGAGTTGTATGTAAGAATAGAACCAAAGAGGACTTCTTGTCATCTGCACAGGTACATGTACATCCTTGATGGCACAATAACCAACGAAAGCTCCTGCACATTTCCCAGGGCCTCGATTTCCAACTGAAAGAAAGTATTGGTGGAAAATCGTTGCTGAGTAAAATCTGCGCGCAGCGGGAATGGATGAAAAATCGTATAATTCTGTAAGGGGTTGTTGGAGAGGAGCGGTAGTTATTCGAGTTGCCGGGGAATTAAGTTTGGAGAAAAGTGCCGAGCGATAGCTTTTTTCCCCATCATCTGGGATATGCATGTACGTTAAGAGTAGAGAACGGCATAGTAAATTAACACCGACCGGAGTTTTCAATGTTATGAGCCGTTGAATGAGGAGTTTCCGAGAATCCTCAGGGGTACACCTTAATGAAGCTAACCCGAGTACCAACGTTCGAGATGGTGCGTGGGCTGCGGTTCTTCGGGAGTGAGTACCGACGGGAACGTGAATCGGAATGGAGATGAAGAAAAGGACGATAACCGTAGATCAAAAAATACGACGAGCTTTTAAAGGAAGGAGACGTGCTAAGAGCGACGAAGGATAATTGACCACTCCCAAATACCGTACGTGTTTCCACGCTATGCAAAAGTGTAATCCATCTCATATGTGCAAAGATCCCCGTAATGTTTGAAAAATAAACCCGAAAATTAATGAACGTTGGTACAAACTTTTGCAAGCACAAGGGACTCCGCAACGAAAGCACTAACTGTGATTCAATGCTGAAAACGAGTTTCCGAAAGTCACCTCATTGCTTCATGTAAGTACATGTATTTAATGCAGATACTTGTAGCTGGACAAGTCATCGGTTAGTGATTGTTTCATAACATGGGAGAAACTTACGCGCTGAAACCTACCTATCATTGCCAGCCTACCCTGGGTTTCCTTACGAGAAAGATACCAGCACCAGACTCCAGTAGCCTTCAAGCTGGAAGTCCAGACTCCGGAAGTCAAGACTCCGGAAGTCATGATGATTCGTCCAAAGTTTGCATCTGGTGGGAAGTGTTTAGTCACCACAATGCGGTTTGAACGCGCGTTTACGTCATCCGATCCACTTGCTCGCATTCCGGGCCCCAACACCGCCGAAATTTCCCACGATTTATCAGCCTCAGACAACATTTAATCCTATCAAATCCCCACTCGTTATTCTTCGTTATAAAAATATGCACATATACCGTTACTACACACTCACTACCTAATTTTTCCATTCGTCCTCCATCTGCACCTATAAACGCATATCCAAACCTCTCCATAGTCCTCGCCTCATGACAATGTCCGGTTCCATCCAATCTCGCAATATCCGCCAAACTAGCACCCTCCCCCTCTCCTACATCCTTCGGCCCATCCCCCCCGTCCTTGATATCGCCAAAATCACCTCCATGGTTTCGACTCTCTCCTTCACTCCTCCCCCTCCCTCCGTAACCGACAAACTGGAACCCGGTCATCTCCCTCCAATTGATATCCTCCACCACCGTTCTCCATCCGGAAAAGATTACTACTTCGCGTTCGGAGGATGTCATAGATTACAGGCATATGAGAAGGCGGGTAAGGAGGATGTAGATGTCAAGATCATCAAGGTTACGAAGGGAATGCTGAAGGTATATTTGGGCAAGAGTGTGGATGCTATTGTAGGGGAGGAGTAGGGGGAGGAGGTTTGGAGGAGGGAGTATACGGTTTTGGGATTTGGTATTTTGGGATTTGGTGTTTGTGTCTTTGAGAGATATCTAACTCGGTAATGGAACAATAGATTGTATAAATAATTATTTTGGGATTGCATTTATTCGGGCGCATTTCCATGTGTACATGTACACCCATGCATACAAGAGTCCTCCAGGCCAAATATGACATTTATAATATCAAGAGAAGTACCCTTCAATGAACTCTTGCTGTATCGATAGCTCTATTTTTCGTGCGACCTTATCAACTCTGGTCGCTACTACACACCTATCTTATCCAAGGATTTGTCGACTCTTTTTTTACCGGTTGGCAACCTTGTTTTATTTTTCCGAAAGTTAACGTAATAACCTCTCCCCTAACCCACATCCTCATGTGCTATTTAGTCAACACTAAAGTGCTTACAGAAAAATTATGCCTGTTACGAATCATGATGAAATTTCGGTTCCTATGCATTCCTCATTCCTCAACCGTGCCATAACCAATACAATGAATCGAGCCTTACCCGTCCAGCAAAATCGATATCCTCATTTCTGGGGTTACTACGAGTAACCGCAATTCAATTAACTTCCCGTTTGCCCCGCCTGGCCATTAGAATCATTGTAGCGAGGCATCAACATCCTCCCGGTCACGAGGAATTTTCACCTCTATTTCGCATCACTGCATTTCTTTAACGGCTTTCTCCCAGTCTTTCACTCCATATAAAAACTCCAAAGTCCTGTTTACCAACCCTCTAGCTAAACGCGGTTCTTCCATCATCACCGCTTTTTTCACCGTCCAAAATACATGGGATATCCTCGTCATCCGTGCATTCACTTTATTTAAAACTTGCATTGCCTGGAGATAGAACTCTCTATGACTTATAATTTCCTCCGCTGCAGCTGATTTCTCGAGTGCCTGACAATATCGTGTCTCTCCATTTTTTTTCGCGCGTGCATCGTGTTGACATTGGCCACATGGGCCGACTTCCGCGTCCAGCCCATGAAACTCCCACCTTTCCAACTCCTCCCTCCAATATTCCTCTCTTTCAATATCCCAGTCTCTCATTAGCCACTTCGGGTATCGTAAACACCCATCCAGCGCTGGCGCAACTATTGCCTTTCCCCAGCCAACATAGCCAGTAATTTTGCCATCGTCTCCTACCAATATATTGCCGGAATCCAGCGCCGGTACCGAAAGCGTGAACGGCGGCCCATCTACCTCTTCGTGTAAAATTCCCGTCATGCACATTCTTAAAAATTGAAGCAAGCCTTCATCAGCGCATTCCTTTTCTTCGCTGAATATACTCCACAATGGGGTATCCTCAATGTCGTCAACCTCTCCGCATTTCCTTAGGCATAAGTAGCGAAGGTATTGGGTGGTCGAGTCAAACGGTCCAAACAAAGTAACCGCTTCGTCGTTTCCAGATTCCATCGTATATCCTTGAGAATCTTGAGGAATAGCGGAGAGAGTAAACCCTTCGCTCGAGTTATAATCTAAGCATCCAATTCGGTCAAACTTAAGCTTCGATAATTCATTCATATGATCCGCTATTTGTAGCATTATGAATTCCCTCTTGGCAAGCCATGCTGGATCGTCCCATAGGGTTGCCAACGGTTTCCCGGCGATCCAAGTCATCACTATATACGGACTCCTCAGAGTGTTATCATGTGAGGTATCGTGAGCGTATACTCTTGGAACCGGTAAACTGCTTTTCTCGGTCAGATATTGCAAGGCAATCCTCGTGTGATGCATCCAGACTCTCTCTGAGAGCGGTGTTTTGCTTCCAAGAGCTGGAAGTTTGACTACCCAAATCGCCGAACGTTCCTTAAACTCGAAAATTTCAACCACGAAGATGACGTCGTCCTGACCTTGGAGAGGAGTGTCGCGAAGGAAAACACGAACGTCTTTTTCCTGGATTTTCGAGAACTTTGCGTAGATGGGGATTATGAGACTATAGATAAGATAAGGAGTGATGTGTTGGAGGTTTGACGGCAGAGGCAGAAGGTTGGAAACAATTGCCTTTGAGGGTCTGGGAGTGAAACAATGAGTTCCTGCCTCACTGCTCGTCAGCAATCTCGTAAAACAAAAAACGAAAATATTAGAGAAAGCAAACCATTAGCAAAACCGCCGATTTTGTTCTTTTCTTCTACGATCCCACACCCGCTTCCGAGGTTCTCAAAATGTCGATTGCGATAGTGAAATCGCTTTGGACGTCCATACTTATAGTGTGGCGGTACACTGCAAGATCGAAGTTTTGGAAGCCCCAAAAATGGATTGGCCATTTGCAATAGCACTTTAGCAATAGAAACAGTAAAATGCAAAAAAAAAAAAAAAAAAAAAAAAAAGTAAAGGAAAGCAACGATAGAAATTGAGGCCGTGGTGCAGTGTATGGGAAGAAAGGAGTTCAGCGGGCGAAGGAGGGAAGAAACAACCGAAGAGGTTCAAGGTACTTACAAAGCCAATGCTTCGGACAGCCAAGGTAAATCATCGGCCAGCCCAACCAGACTTTCTATTCCCTCTGTAAAGTCCAAACCTAGTACTTGCTTCCTGGGAGCTACGTGTGAACTTTCACTTTCATAAAAGTAAGAACCACCCCTAAATGTAAGCATTCGGTCATTTGAATCACTTACCTCGGAGTCTCCGCAGTAAGTAGTAGTTAAATCCAAGAAGCCGGATTAGTGATATTTGTCAACTTCACACAGCTCTCCATTCTGGATCTCTACACCAGCGAGTGACAGTACATGACCCTAGAAATCGTACGCCTTCTATCCGCTATCGAATGATAAAAGTTGCGATGGCATGATCATAAAGAAATGTGTGTTCGAATAGCAGCGGTTACATTAACCTCGGCCAGACTTAACAAAAACGTTTCGGAAACGTCCAAAACGGTTACGGGGTAAAAAATAAAGGGCCGGAAATTTGATTTCGTTTTTTTTCTGTTTTGCGCCCAAATTCAACCTTTTTCGATTCTCGTTTTCCGAAACCGAGAGGAGGTTCGCGCAAGAATAGAAGTTAGTCCAGTCGATACGGGTTGTTGAGTCAGATTCTTTTCTCACCAAAACTTCCTCATTACGTTATGTATTCCATGGTCTTGGCTCTCCGACGACATGCAAAATGATATTTTCCCTGCAGAAACGAGTTATACGGCGAGAAGCGGTTGCTACTCTTTTCAGCGCCAGTGAAAAGTTTCACAAAACGCCTCTCGCGTAGCTCGTTGATGGAGGAAAAAACAAATTTTTGATGAGCCGTCGCGGAGGGGGACGCCAAGACTATGGAATACGTAATGAGGTGAAGACCCCGACTCAACAGTTCGCATCCACCGGGCTAACTTCTCGTCTTTGGCAAACCAAAGGAAAAACATATAAAAAAACAAAAACAAAGAAATGAGAAGTAATTTGGACCGCGGTATTGTAACCGTTCATCATTCCACCTTGCGGAATCGTCACAGGATATCACTCGCAACGAACCATTTGCCGTTGACATTGGTGAAAGGATGGCACTGACCAATTTGCGTCGGGTTGTGGATTTCGCTATCTCGTCTCCGAATTGGAAATTCACTTACGTGGAAAATGTGTGAAATGTTGAGAAGAAAGTGGAAAGCGGAAGGTGGGGGTTGAATCTTACATGTGCAGTACATGTACTCCTCCTGAGCTTGAACTTTGCACCGGGGAAAACTCTACTCTCGCCGGCGGTGGGACATCCGTGTGGGAGTCGGCTAAAATTGGAGGTATAGGAGAGGGAAATTGAGCTCGTTTCTCTCTGTATCAATCACCACCTGTTTTCACCATCTAACACATCGTCGGGTGCGATTGCTCCAATAGCCGATTTATCTACCTTGGATCGGAGTAGATTTCCCTACTAACGTCTATTCATTTTTTGTTCGTACTTGAGGTATAATTAGCTTATATGCGCCTCATCAGGCACACAACAAGCAATTACCGCACACGGGGACTGCACCGCGGACCCTCATATTTCCCAGAATGGAAAATCGTTTCTCTTCCAGAGTCTCTTACATGTATTACCACTTCATCTTGTGTTTGAGTGGGAATCTTGTTAATTTCTGGAGATTTCGGCGTCTTCCCTAGTGCTAATTTTTGACTGCGCGAATAATTCTTCGGAATTGGTTTGTAGTTCTATTAGCTACCTTCACGGTAGCGGTTATCAGGGTGATTATGTGTTTTAGAATCACCCCGGCCACACCATAATCGCGATCTGGAAAATCCCTCCTCGAGGCGATTTTTCGAATCAATGTCGTGATTCCGATAGTCTCAGTGGATAAACATGCTGAATTTTGCTTAGAGCAAAGGTTAATTTTCCGACGGATTCAAAGTTTAATTCTATGATGCGTCGAATCTACAACAGTTCGTTTGGAATCATCGGGAGCTGGCTAGAGTTCCATGACGGAGGAAAACATGTTGTTGCAGTACGTGGATTAATTTCCACATAAGGGCTCGTTCGTCAGCCTCCCAATTAGCTGACGCGGATGGAACTTTAATTTCGGGATTTTTTTTTTTTTTTTTTTTTTTTTTTTTTTGGG
>JABYPW010001123.1:0-17587 GCA_016880775.1 Phymatotrichopsis omnivora
GAATATCCTTGAGTGACTCAAGGACTTCAGGTGGGGTAGGCGGGGCCTCGGCGATGGGCGCTGGGGTCTCGGTTGTGGGGGGGGGCGGTCGCAACTCCAGGGCGGCAACTCGGTTAGCGAGGTCTCTCTGGGTGTTAGCGATGGTGGTGAGAGTCAACTGGATAGAAGCCAGAGACTGTTGGATGGCGGGGAGTTCTCTTGCAAAGAAGGATACTACTTTAGCTGAGTTGTAACCCCTTATGGCCGTCTGCGTACTCTACAGGGTATTTTCTCTGTATCTGAATTCGGTGGAGTTGTGTCCCAAGACTTTGCCGAGGTCTGAAAGACCTAGGTCTTCTTGGATTTTGAAGAGGGCATCGGCCTGGAGGTAGACGTGATTGGGCACATCACATCCTTGTAGGGGTTTGAGGGCGATGGTGATGCGGGCAGGGGAGGGGGTAGGGGTTCCGCGACTAGACATCGCGTAAAGGTTGATGATTGAAATTTCGAATACGTTGTAATTTCAAAAAGTAGAAGTAAGAAGGTCGAGAGTCCTGAAAGAACATGAAGCGACTTATATGATTTTCCCATTACTGTTATTTTACATCCCATTTCCTCCAGCAAAGAACATGAAGCGACTTATATGATTTTCCCATTATAGTTATTTTACATCCCAATTTCCTCCAGCGGGGCGTTTACACTTAATTAAAAGCAATAACATAACTAGAGAAAATAGGATGGTCCTCCACCTACTCGCGCCGTAAAAAACCACAGGTAAAAAGGAAAAAGAGAAGGAAATAAAAGAGGGAAAAGAAAGGAAAAGAAAAGCAAAGTATCCCCGTCCAGCGCTCCTAGCCTAAGTTTCTTCCAGCCCTCCGCTATCTACCTCACCTCGCTTCTCGCTAGATCCACCTCTTACAGCTATCACTACCTTCTGGGGTTCCGGTGGGGGGTCAGGTGGTCTTCCAAGGCCGTGTTCGACGAGTTTGGTCCAGAGGTCAGTGTTTTTGTATAGTAGGTCTTCGACTGTGTTTTTTCCTATCAGGTGTCTCTAGGAGGTGCCGGTCATGCATCCGGTAAGGTAGTGTTCTACGTATTGGTCTTCTCTGTATACGCCTATGTTCTGTGCTCGGTTGTAGTGCAGGAGGTTGGGGATGTACGCATGCCCAGTTCTGAATTGGTACGCTCTCGCAGCGACATACTTATCGAGGGAGTTGTAGGGGTCGTTTCTTGGGATGGTTTTGCCGGCGAAGTCTTCAAATAGCTTTCGTAGTCTCGCTTTGGTTTTTGTCTGGATGTTGCTCCTGGTAATGACCTTCCGTTTTTCTTTGTTGGTTCCTTTTTCGTTTTTGGGTTCGGGTTTTTTCGACTTGGCTTTGGCTATTTGGTTGGCTTTTTCGTTGCCTGCTATTCCCTTGTGAGCTGGTACCCATGCGAGGGTCGTCGCGACTCCTAGGTTTGCCAGTTCGAGGTTGGTGTTAAAGATTTTGGTCGCTATGTATTGGGTGGGGCTTGGGTAGGGGTTGGTGGTGGCCGTGAGCGCTGCTTAGTTGTCTGTGTATACTTTGATCATGTTGAAGTTCTTTTTACCCTTTAGTTTCAAGGCCAGTGCGAGGGCTTCAAGTATCGCGTCGAGTTCGCCGTCGAAGATGTGGACCTGGCTTCCGAGGGTTTTGGACTTGCCTCCTACTTGGACATCGTTTAGGTACGTGACTACCACATTCCTGACTTGGCTGTTTTTCCCTACTTGCGAGGCATCTGTGTAGAGCGTGAGCTGATCTGGGGGATAGACCTTGGGGTGTTCCTGGATTGCTTTCTCCTTGCTTTCCGGGAAGGGTTCGAGTTTTGGTTTGCCTCTTGGGTCTATAGGCCACGGTTTAGACGGGGGGGGGAGTTAGTATGATGACAGGGTGTTCGTTCCCAGGTCTTCCTTTATGGCGTGAATCATCGCGTCTATTTGTAGCATCCGCTTCCTGGAGTGTTGTCCCTCTGGTTCCACTTTCCACGTAGGTGCTTTCAGGGATTTTGCTCTGTTCTTGTTTCTTCCCGGCATGGGGGGTAGTCTGGTGTAGTTTGGGTGTTCGGGTCCTATGGTGAGCAGTCTCGCTCCGTAGTTTGCCTGGTACCTCATGATCTGCAGGTGGGCGGGCCACACCCCTGCTTCCGTGATCGCTTTGCAGTTGTTAGTGCTCCTAAACATACCGCATGCCCACTTGGTTGCTGCGGCTATCGTGCTATCGAGGGTTCTGTAGGCTTTCTCAGTTATGTTGTATGGGTGGAAGGTGTCCGCTCCATATAGCAGGGAGGGTAGCACTACCGCTTTGACTAGCTTTAGAGCCATGGCCGGGTTGAGGCCTTTTCCTCCGGTGAACAGTCGTGATATTCTGGCCGTGGCTGCTTGTGCGCTTCGGGTTCTGTGTTGGCAGTGGGCCAGTACGCTCTCTTTTTGGTCAAGTATGATTCCCAGGTACCGCACCTTTTCCTGGTGTTTGTATGTCTTGCCTTGTACTTTGATGTCAGGCCTGGGGTCTTGTTGTCCTGGGCTGACGTGCTGTATTTCTGTCTTCCCTTCCGATAGTGATAGCTTTAGTTTTGCCAATGTTCTCTGTAGTTCTCCTTTGCAGTGTTCTTCCAAAATCCTGACGTTTTCCTCGTAGCTGTCGCTTTCCGCCATTATGCACAGGTCATATACATACATGTATAATTTTACTGCCCCACTGTCTCTGGTTAGCTTAGCGACATATATGTTGAAGAGGAGGGGGGAGATGGGGGATCCTTGTGGGATTCCTGTTTTGATTGATCTGAAAGCTGATTTGGTTCCTCGGTCTAGGAAGGCTAGTTGTCGGTTAGCTAGGAACGATGCGACCCAGTGTTGTATGTACTTGGGTGTGTTGTTTTCTTTCAAGATCTTAAGGAGTTCTTCGATGTTGACTCTGTCGAATCCTTTCTCGATGTCCATGAACAGGATGGTGACCTTTTTTCCCCTATTTTTTGCATCTCGGATATCGTGTTTGAGGGCGTTTACCACGTCAATAGTCGAACGGCCGGGGAGGGCTCCGTACTGGTTTTTTATGATCATCTGGTGGTTGATTGCGTGTTGGGAGAGCCTGATGGCGACGATTTTTTCGAGGATTTTCGCTAGCGTATCTATAAGAAAGATGCGCCTATATGCGTTAGGGTCTGAGTAGCTAGGTTTCTTTGGTTTGGGAATCGCTATTCCCAGTGTCCTTTTAAATATGGCTCGGTGTACTCCGTGTTTTAGCAGGGGGTTGAGGAGCTTTGGGAGCACATCGCTGTTTGCTTCTGGGATGTTCTTCCAGAGGTTATACTAGATTTTGTCTGGTCCTGGCACTGTTGTGTTCGACGTGTTTCTTAGGGCATATTTGACTTCCTCTGCTGTGATATCTTCGGTGTCGTCTTGGGTTTCCAGGGGGAGGAGCAGGGGGCCTTCTGCTTCTTCTGGAAAGTAGTGGTCGATTAGGGCTTGGGCTTTTTGGTCGGGTGTTTGTGCTCCGTTTATGGGGGGTAGGGGGTAGTCTCTGGCTGGCCTTGTATATCGTAGTGCTGTCCAGAGGTCTTTGAGCGTGGCCTCCTGGAGGAACTTGTTCCAGTGGTCTTTTTTGGTGGTGTGGACGAGTTTTCTGTACTTGTTCTTGTTGGCCAGGTAGTCCTGTTAGGCTTTTTCTGAGTTTCAGTTCTTTTTTGCTTTATATCTTGCTTGTGTCATTTTCTTTTTTGCTTTGTCTAGGTCGCTGTTCCACTACGCTTTGGACTTGTTGGTGATGGTTCTCATTGGGAGTGCTTTTTTTCTTTTGGCTGTATCGATTATGTTGTTTTTGTTGCTTTCTAGCTAGGCATCTGGGTTGTTGACATCGAAGGGGGTTGGTTCCCAGTTTTGCAGGTTTTTCTTTACTTTTTCCCAGTCTGCCTTGGAGTAATCAAGCGTTACTTTTTTGTGTTGGGTTCCATTCAGTTTGGAGAGGGTGATCGCTATTACTTCGTGGTCGCTGTTGGTTTGGTGGTTGTCTGGGTAGATCTGCCAGTCAGCGTTCCATTAAGAACATGAAGCGATGTTTCTTATATCCCCTATTTGTTTATTTTACATCCCATTTCCTCCAGCGGGGCGTTTACACTTAATTAAAAGCAAGAACATAACCGAAGAAAACAAGATAGTCCTCTACCTACTCATGCCGAAAAAAGTAAATAAATAAAAGAACAAAGAAAAACAGAAGGAAAGGAAAGAAAAGAAAAGGTGAGAAAAAAACATAATAGTAAATCCTCCACAACAGTCTTCCTCTTCTACCCGTCCGCTCTTGTTCCTTCTCTTAACGCTATCACTATCATTGGGGGTTCAGGGGGGGGGTGCAGGGGTTTGCCAAGTCCTTTTTCTACCAGCTTGGTCCACAGGTCAGCATTCTCGTATAGGATTTCATTCGTTGTATGCCCTTTTATCAGTGCTCTCCACGGGGCCGGGGAGGGACAGTCGTGTAAGTAGTGTTCGATGGACTGTGGTTCGCCGCAGGTGCAGATGTTTTGTTCGGTTAGGTAGGGCATCAAGTTCGGGACGTAGGCTCGGCCAGTTCGGAACTGAAAGGCGTGCGCGGCGGCATACTTATCGATTGTGGTGTACTGGTCTGGTTTCTTCAGAACCTTCTTGTTTGCGTACTCTTTGAACTTTTCCCAGAGTCTTTTTTTGGTTTTGGATTGGATGACGGACCTAGTTATTATTTTCTTCTTGGTGGTTCCTTTTTTGGGGTTGGCTTCTGGTAGATTGGATTTCACTTTGGCCATTTGGTCCGCTTTTTCGTTTCCGGCGATGCCTTTGTGCGCTGGAACCCATCTGAGCTCGGTTTCGATTTGGGCGTTTCTTAGCATTGTGTTGGTTTCGAAGATGGTTTTGGCCATGTACTGGGTGGGACTCGGGTACGGGTTGGCGGTGGCAGTTATAGCAGCCTGGCTGTCTATGTATATGACGACCGAGTTGAAGTGGAGTTTCTGGGATAGGTTGGTGGCGAGCTTGAGCCCTTCCGCGATTGTGTCCAGTTCGCCGTCGAAGACGTGCACTCCTGATCCGAGGGTTTTTGATTTTCCACTGACTTGCTTCCCATCGAGGTATGCTACTACGGCGTTGCCTACTTGGCTCGATTTTCCTACCTGGGAGGCGTCGGTGTATAGTGTAAGCTGGCCCTGCGGGTGCTGCCTGGGGTGTTGGGATATCGCTGTCTCTTTGTCTTTGAACGGCTCAACTTTGGGGCGGCCGGCGCTGCTGATGGGCCAGGGTCTTTGTGGTGGGGGGAGTCGGTATCGGCTCATCGTATTGGTTCCGATGTCTTCCTTGATGGTGTGAATCATGGAGTCGATCTGGAGCATCCTATTCCTTGAGTGTTGTCTGACTGGTTCGACCTTCTAGGTGGACATCTTGGGGGGTTTTTGTCTTGTTTTATTTCGTTCTGGCAATAGGGGGAGTCAGTGGAAGTTGGGGTGTTCTGGTCCAATTGTGAGCAGTCGGGCCCCGTAGTTGCACTGGTACCTTTGTATTTGTAGCTCGGCTGGCCAGATCCTTGATTCGATTATGGCTTTTCGATTGCTGGTGTTGCGCAGCATTCCGTATGCCCACTTGGCGGTTGCGGATATGCACCGGTCTAGGGTGTTGAGAGACTTTTGGGTGATGTTGTACGGGTGGAAGGTGTCAGCTCCGTACAGCAGGCTGGGCAGCACCACTGCTCTGACCAGTTTGAGTGCCATAGCTGGGTTCAGACCTTTGCCTCCTGTCGAGAGCCTATATATGTTGTGTAGGGCAGCTTGGGCACTCCTAAGTCTATACTGGCAGTGTTGGAGTATTCCTTCCATTTCATGGAGCATGATTCCTAGGTACTTGACTGTTGGTTTGTGTTCAAATTTCTGGCCTTGTATTTCGATGCTTGGTAGGTGTAAAGGACAACTCCTTCAGCGATACAACTGAAGCGCAGTCTGTATCAGGGGTTTTGGGTAAATCAGGATGGAAGAAGATACACAACTCTTTAGAGGACTTAAGAGGTGCGCATTGAGCAAGGCAATGATGTGCTGAAGGTTTGTGGGAATAACTCTTTTATTCAGAAGGTGTATACTTAAGATACTGCGTAAAGAAGAAAGAGAAAGAAATACAGGACCGCGAGATTTCCTTCTCTTTTATACCAATCGCCAAGAGCACTGCCTCCCTTCTAGAGCAGTCTCTGTAAAACCTGTTTCGTCCACATGACCCTTTTCCATACGTCATTCAATCTAAACACTGTTCTCATGACCTCCGCAAGGCAGATAGCTAAACATGAGTGACCGTACATGACCGAGTGATAATTCATGACTCATAATGCGGAATTCCAAAGAACATTACTAACAATAGGAAACACAAGGAGAATAGAACAAGTAGGAAAGTACATGACCATGATTCATTACAGTATCCCCCTCTTTAAGCTGGAACTCCTGTGACAGCTAGGAATACTTCTTCTCTCAAGTGGTCATCTCTTACATTCTCCACTATCCAGCACAATCTTTCCCTGAGATTTCCAAGCCGGATATGTAGGGGCATTGGTGGGCAATACTGGCACACTGCTGAATCACATTCAGCTACTTCTGGTGGTGCCTCAGGTAGGTGTTCCTCCTTGATCTCCAGGAGCTGGGGATCGACAGGAACTGGTGGCATCGGTGGGGGGGTGTATCCACTAGGGCTGGCGGATACTTTCATCACTGGCACATACTGCCAATAGGGTTTCTCTGGGTCCACCTTGATCACTGGTGAACCAAGGGGCGATATGGGGGAAATAGGTGGCAAAACCTGTTCCTCCCATCGCTGGAACTGTTGGTTCAAGGTGAACTGCGGTTGTAGAGCGTAAAGCGGTGGCTCCAGGGGATGGGGGTTTCCTTTGGGTGAGACCGGTGCCTAACTCTGGCTGGCGATAGTTCTGAGACCCAATGCTGGAGGGTCGTCAAGGGGTTCCTCCTTCACTGTGCTGTCTTCGGGGGAGGTGCAAATTCGTCACATACTGGTCGAAGATAGGTACGACCATAGTGGGAGATGGGGAGATTTCTGTCATTTCCTCATCTCCATCATAACTTGGGCTGGTTGGGGAAGCAGTGGTGGAACTCATTGATGAGCTCCTGGGAGTGCTCGAGGTGCTGGGAAGGCTCCCATGTAGGCTTGGAGTAGCCGACCCATTTGACAAGGTAGCGAAGAGCGCCACCTCGAAGGCGTTTAGAGTCGAGAACACTCTCAACTTCGTACTCTCGATCTCCTTCAATGACAATCGGAGGAGGTGGAGGATTTCGATGGCCTGGGACTGGTTCATACTTGCTTGCTGGTTGTAGTAGAGAGATGTGGAAGACTGGATGGATCTTCACAGAGCGAGGAAGCTTGAGTTTATATGCTCGAGTTCCAACTCTCGCTAGAACCTTGAATGGACCAAGTTGTTTGTGATCAAGTTTCTTGGATGGCCTCTGAGTGCGCAGGTTTCTGGCATTCAACCAAACCTTCTCTCCAACTTCGATCACAGGTGCCGGTTTCCTTGACTGATCTGCCGCTTCCTTCTGGCTTGCTTGTGTATAAGCGATTTCTGCCCTGCATAAGTCATGCGATTCCTGTAGCCTGGTAGCGAGATGCTTGACACTTTCAGGGGTGTTTGACCTTCGCCTAAGGTCTATGTCGATCGCAAAGTATGGGTGGTATCCGTAGTTTGCGTAGAATGGACTAACTTTCGTAGTTGCCGAAACTTGATTGTTGTAGCTGAACTATGCGAGGGGAAGCAGGGATGCCCAATCATCCTGCTGATAATGGCAATAAATCCACAGATATTGTTCTAGAACTGAGTTTGTTCTTTCTGTCTGACCATCTGTCTGGGGGTGGTATGCCGTGCTGAGATTGCTTTTGACTTTCAGAACCTTGCACAGGGACTTCCAGAATTCCGGCACGAACTGGGTACCACGGTCGGAGGTGATGTCTCTTGGCAATCCATGATGCTTCCATATGTGATGTAGATACAGGGTTGCTACATCTTCGCTTGTTGCTTTTTCCGTTGTAGGGATGTAGTATGCCATTTTGGTCAGGCGATCCACTACTACAAGGATTGCATCATATTCTTTGCTTGTTGGCAATCCCACTATAAAGTCCATGGATATCGAATTCCAGGGCTTCTCAGGTATTTCCAAGGGTTTCAAAGTGCTGAAAGGTGCATGTCTGACAGGTTTCGCTCTCAGGCATGCTTCGCAATGGCTGACGTATCGGCTGATGTACTTCTGCAATCCCGGCCAAAAATAGTTCCTTGTGACCAACTCATATGTTTTAGCTCTTCCTGGATGTCCGGCGGCTATATGATCGTGGTTCTGTCGGAGTACTTCCAGTTTTAGGTCTGGATCATCAGGGATGCTGACTAGATTGTTGTACAATAACAATCCTTCCTTGATCATGTAATCTGACAGTTCCATATTTTTCGAAGATTTTTCTCCTTTCTGCAGGGCCTGCAGGATGGATTTTGTGGCAGGGTCCTTGTCATAAGACCTTTTGACTTTCTCTTCGAAATCTTAATTTCTTTCCACTTCCACTGTTACTGAGAGAATGTGCAGCTCTGGACTCACTTGCAATGCAGGGTCCAAATGGCGGGGTTGGATGATCATCTGCTCCTGATAAGGGAGACGTTCATCCCCTTCCTTCGGAAGATCTCCGGATCTTCTGGTCAAAGAATCAGGTTTTCCTCCCTGTTTCCCTGGTCGGTAACATATCTGAAAGTTGAATCTTGACAGAAACTCAGACCACCTTGCCTGTCGGCGATTTAACATTCTCTTGGTCATGAAGTATTCCAAGTTTTTGTGATCTGTTATCACTTGAACTGGGAATTTCGAGTATGCAATATGTCGTTCCCACTCTGTAAATGCAAGAATAACTGCTAACAGTTCCTTATCATGCACAGGATAGTTGCACTGTGCGGGGTTGAACTTCTTAGAGAAGTATGCCACTGGGTGCAAAACTTGCTTTCCGTCCTCATGCTGGAATTTTTGGGAAAGGATGCCCGCTGCCACATGATCTGATGCATCCGTTTCCACAATAACTGGTTTTTCTGGGTCGAAGTGTCTCAGGGTTAGCGCTGATGTGAATGCTTCTTTGAGACTTATAAAAGCAGCGCTTGCTTCCTTCGTCCATTCGAACTTTTGGTCCTTCCTCAATAACTTTGTGATTGGTGATACCACTCTTGAGTATCCTTTGATAAACCTCCTGTAGAAGTTTGCGAATCCTAGGAACATCTGAATGTCCTTGACTGACTTTGGTGTTTCCCATCCTAGTACCGCTTCTACCTTCTTGCTGTCTATGGTGATGCCCTCTGGGGAAATGATGTATCTGAGAAATTCTGTTTCCGCAACATGGAATTCGCACTTCTTAGGTTTGCAATAAACTCTGTTTTCCCCTAGCTTTCTTAAGACTGTTTGCACATGGCTGATGTGCTCTTCCAGGGTTTTTGAAAAGATCAATATGTCATCTAGATAGACAACACAGAAAACGTCCAAATGATCTTTTAGGATGTCATTGATGAATGCTTGGAACGTTGCTGGTGCATTTGTGAGACCAAAAGGCATAACCTTATACTCATAATGACCATACCTGGTGTGGAATGCTGTCTTCCATTCCTTACCTTCTGCAATCCTGATTGAATTGTAAGCCTGTCTCAGATCTAACTTGGTGTAGATCTTCGCTTCCTTCAATCGTTCCAACGTTTCCTGGATTAACGGCAATGGATAGCGATTCTTAACCGTGACTTTATTGAGTCTGCGATAATCTACACATAGGCGGAGTGATCCATCCTTCTTTTTCACAAACAATATCGGTGCGCCAGCTGGAGACTGCGACTCCTGGATGAATCCTTTCGCTAGGTTCTCTTTCAGGTACTTCCTTAGCTCTTGCAACTGTACCTCTGATAGTCCATAGGTAGGTAACCATGGTGGTTCACCTCCTTCAACCAGTGGAATCCTGTGATCGATTTTTCGGTGTGGTGGTAAAGCGTCCGCTTTCTCTTTGTCAAAGAGGTGCAAGTATTCGTAGTACTCTTCTGGTACCAATTCCTCTGGCGGTATTGTGTTCGGTGTCTTTTCTTCCTCAATCGTTTCTGTAACGCTAATAGCATACAGCTTGCTGTCGTTCCTTGCTGCCATTTTCTCGAAGGGTACCGCTCTAATGGTGGTGATATCGATTCTACTTCTCCCTTCCTCTTCCAAGAAGGTAAGCTGATTTCTCTTGAAATCCAATTGCGCTTGGTGGTGCTGTAGCCACTGCAATCCTAACAGGATAGGACAGTTGGCTAACTTCATAATATAGAACAACGCTTGTTCCTTTCTTGGTCCAACCTGAATTTCCGCTTTGGTGACCTTAGTGATTTTTCCACTACTTGCTTGTCTTCCATCGACAACTGTCAAATTTCTGGGGACCTCCAACTTTGACATAGCGAAACTGTTTCTCTGCATAAATGTTTCGTCCATAAATGCGAAACCAGTTGCCCCAGTATCCAATAGGGCATAACACTCCACAGTGTTATTCAACGTTTCTTGGACTATCAAATGTTCTCCTTCTGAAAACATTTCTTGGACTATCAAATGTTCTCCTTCTGAAAACATTTCTGACTTTTCTGTTCTGGCGGCTTTCTGGGTAAGGCTTTTCCCTTGGGTTTTCCTTAGAGCTAGACTACCATCTAGTTCTGACTTTTGGAGTTTCCCGACTGGATTGTGACAGTTGCCACTTTCGCGCTAGTGGTCTATGATTTTTTGTTGGTTTCCTTCTTTAGACAGTTCTTGGTGTAATGTCCATCCTTGCCACAATTGAAACACAAACCTTTATTCTTGCGGCGATCCCTCTCTTCCTGAATGATATTTTCTTTTTCCTGGTGCTGTCCCTTCTGGCGGTATGTGCTGAACTTTTTCTGTTTCTTGAAGCCTTGCTTGTGCTGTTCCTCTCGGGACTTGCTGGCGGGTTTCTCCTCCTTTTTCGGAATTGACTCAAGCTGACTTTCCAACTGAATACACAGTTGTGTGAAGTCCGAGTACGTCTTTGGGAGATTTGACTGATGGGCCAGGGCTTCATGGATTTTCCCTTTCAGCCCTTTCTTGAATATGAGTATCCTCATCCTGTCGTCCTTAGGTAGATTGGCATTGAATGCGAGACCATCAAAGTCTACACAGTACTCAGACACATTCCCTTTCTGTCTGAGGTTTTCCAATTGCTGGTAGGCCGTATTATCCTTATCTGGGTCATCGTATGCCTTCCTTATGGCTCCTTCAAAAGCTGATCACGTTTCCTCAGGTGCTTTTTCATTCTTGGAGTTTTTCAACCTCCTGGCAATGTACCATTTTTGCGCTGGTCCCTTCAAAAATGATGCTGCCCACTTAATCTTGTAGCCCTCATCTTCGAATCTGTCCTCATTGCCCTTGAAGGTGTCCATGCACCTTGTGATGAACAGGTCTAACTGGGCACGATCCTTCCCATCAAACACTTCTGGGTCCTTGAGCTTTACTAGCTGAGGCATTTCTCGTTCTTGTTGTTGTTCCTCTTCCAGTTTTTGTTGTAAGTCATCAATCCTTAACTGGAGTGTGACCCACTCTTGTCTCAGGTTTTCAAGTTGCTCGCTTTCCGGTACTCGCTCCTTCTTGAGGCTTTCGATTTGTTGCTGACCTGCAACTTGTTGCTTTTTTAAGTCCTCAATTTCTTGCTCTTGATCAACACTGGAGTTGTAATGCTCTCTGATCCAGTTTCTGATCCTTTAGTACTGTACGATGGCCTGGTTTTTATTGAGGTTGTAGATATCTCACCAGAACTGTAGTTCTTCTAGGCCTGGGATAGGATACACTTCTTCTATATCCTCTGGTGGGTCTGGAAGCTTTTCCTTGGTAGACATTGACTAATGCCTATGACTCTTTGCTGCTAGGAACTCGTCGATGATAGGGTGTAGGACCGCGAGTAGGAGGATTCTGAGTTTGTCAAGCTGGACTGGGGTGACAGGGTGGTTCTGGTGTAACACAACAAGATCGTCCTTGTACAGATAGAGAACAATCTTATCTTCGCTCTGCTGGTGTACCGGTTGTGTCTGGGAGAATAGTGACGTCAATTGCAAGGTTGTCAACCTTAGATTTCCTAAGATGTTCCAGGAATTTGAGGGCGGCACCTTCCAATTCCTCATCTAGCAGAAAACTTGCAGTGACAGCGTCGGTATCTGACCACAGGCATAAGCGTAGTACTGGTGCTTTTCCTAGGTCTGGAGTAACTGTTACCACTTGCGGTATCTGGTACTCAGTGGTTGAAGTAGACTCTGTCGTTCCAATGGTCGTCGCAGCGATAGTCTTTGCAGAAGAATCCGTGGATTTACCCGTCGCAGTTTCTGATGCAGAAACCCTTTTTCCACTGTGGCCTGGTTGCCTTTTCGAGTTCTTGCTGTTCCCTGGTTTTGCAGCATAGGTGGTGGTCAACAGGGTTGACTTTGCAACGGCAGATGCTGCACCAAACTTTCTGAGCTTTTGCCGGTCTCTCAGAAAATACCTTTGGTGATGCTGGTCTCTGTGCTGGCCTAGCCTGGGCCTCTGGACTGAAATGGACTCTGCGATTCCTCTTTTGGGCGGTGGGATTTGCAGGTCTTTGGGTTCTTCTGGAGGAAGCAGGTTCTTGTCTTGTAGCAGCCTGGTGATTTCCTCGATAGTAAACTGGGGTTCCTCTCCTCAGAAGTTCCAGTTGACTGGGGATGACATCCAATGTCACCTGAATTCTCATGTATCTTCTTCAATGGTGATTTCTGAAAAGACGCAGTATAGTGTAAAGGACAACTCCTTCAGCGATACAACTGAAGCGCAGTCTGTATCGGTGGTTTTGGGTAAATCAGGATGGAAGAAGATACACAACTCTTTAGAGGACTTAAGAGGTGCGCATTGAGCAAGGCAATGATGTGCTGAAGGTTTGTGGGAATAACTCTTTTATTCCGAAGGTGTATACTTAAGATACTGTGTAAAGAAGAAAGAGAAAGAAATACAGGACCGCGAGATTTCCTTCTCTTTTATACCAATCGCCAAGAGCCCTGCCTCCCTTCTAGAGTAGTCTCTGTAAAACCTGTTTCGTCCACATGACCCTTTTCCATATGTCATTCAATATAAACACTGTTCTCATGACCTCCGCAAGGCAGACAGCTAAACATGAGTGACTGTACATGACCGAGTGATAATTCATGACTCATAACGCGGAATTCCAAAGAACATTACTAACAATAGGAAATACAAGGAGAATAGAACAAGTAGGAAAGTACATGACCATGATTCATTACAGTAGGTTCTGCTCGTTTCCTGGGCTGACGTGTTGAAATTCAGTTTTTCCCTTGGATAGTGATAGCTTTAGGCTCCCTAGCCTGTTTTCCATTTGTTCCCTGAAGAATGTTTCCAGTTTCCTTGTGCTTTCTTCGTACGTCTCCCCTTCGGCCATGATACAGAGGTCGTCTACATACATGTACATTTTTAGTGCCCCGCTGTCTCTTGTTAGCCTTGCAACGTAGATGTTAAATAGGAGGGGGGATATGGGAGATCCTTGCGGTACTCCGGTTTGTATTCTCCTGTATGCCGATTTCGCTCCTTGGTCCAAGAAGGTGAGCTGTCTGTTGGTGAGGAAGGAGGCTATCCAGTTTCTGATGTACTTGGGGGTTTTTCCTTTTTCCAGGACTTCTAGGAGCTCTGTCTTGTTAACCCTGTCAAATCCTTTTTCTAGGTCGACGAAAAGTAGGGAGACTTTTCTTCCTCTGTTTTTGGCGTTTCGGATGTCGTGTTTCAGGGTGTTGACCGCGTCAATTGTTGACCTTCCTAGGAGGGCTCCTTACTGGTGGGTGGTTATCATGTCGTTGTTGATGGCGTGTTGGGACAGGCGAAGGGCCACCACTTTTTCCAGGATCTTGGCAAGGGTATCTATTACGAAGATGCACCTATAGGCATTTGGTGACCAGTAGTCTGGTTTTTTGGGCTTGGGGATGGCTATCCCTAGGGTCTTTTTGAAACTGGCGGGGTGAACCCCGTGGGCCAGCAGGGGGTTTAGTAATTTGGGGATAACTTCTGGCAGGGTGCTATGTAGGGTCTTCCACAGGTTGTACTAGATTTCATCGGGACCTGGGGCAGTGGTGTTGGCTGTATTCTTCAGGGCGTAGGTGACGTCCTCGGGGGTGATCTCTTCCTGACAATCGGTGGTCTCTAAGGGGGGAACTGGGGGGTCGTTTAGTTCTTCGAGGAAATAATGGTCGATTAGGGCTTGTGCTTTCTGGTCTGGGGTTTCTGCTCTATCTATCGGGGGCAGGGGGTAGTCTCTGGCTGGTCTCGTATACCTGAGGGCGGTCCAGAGGTCTTTGAGGTTGACTTCTTTGAGGAAGTCATTCCAGTGGGCGTTTTTGGTGTCGTAGAGCAGTTTTTTGTACGTTTTCTTTTTTTCTTTGTACCTTTGTTGCTTTACTTCGCTGTTTTTGTAGTTTTTAGTATCAAATCTTGCCTGGGTCATTTCTTTTCTTGCTGTGGTGAGCTCCTTGGTCCACCAGGCCTTGGCCTTGTCTTTGATGGTTCGCATAGGGAGGGCGTTGTTGTTTTTCATAGTTTTTAGGAGGTGGTCTTTGTTGGTCTCGAGCCATTCCTCTGGGATATTGGGGTTGAACTCTGTGGGCTCCCAGTTTTCAAGGTTGGATTTGATTTTGTCCCAGTCTGCTTTGGCGTAATCGAGGCAGACTCTCTTCCTGTTACTGCTTCCTGGTTTCCAGAGTGTTATGGCGATGACTTCGTGGTCACTATTTGTCTGGCAGTTGTCAGGGCAGATTTGCCAGTCTGTTTGCCATTCTGTGGCCATGGGTGAGAGGAGAGCTAGGTCTATGGTGGTGTCCTGTTGGTTCTAGTTTGGGGTTCCGATTCTGGTCGGGGTATCAGGGTCATTTAGGAGGTAGTATCCTTGCTCACAGGCTTTGTCTACCATTGGTTATGCTCTTTCTGTTTCTTGTCGGTTTATGGGGCTCCACCAGGGATGGTGGAGGTTGAAGTCTTCCAGAACTAGGTTTTTGTTTGGGGTGAACACTTCATCCCATTCTTGGTCTTGTCTTCGGGTTGCGGGGGGGAGGTATAGGTTTGTGATGTCTAGGTAGTTGTGTTTGTTGAGGAAGAGCCTGACCACTTGCTCGTCTCCGGTTTTGTTTCTTATGGGGAACGGGTTGATGTTGGCACTTTTGCTGATGTAGAGAGTGACTCTTGATCTGGTTTTCTGACTGGGGTAGAAGCGATGAAAGCTTCCGTGGGCTGGGGGAACGTTGTTGAAGGTAGGCAGTTCTTGTACCACGACGACATTGGCTTGGTTAAGGACTGCTGTGTTCCTTAAGGATTGGAAGTTTGCCTGTGATGTTTGGCAGTTGTGTTGCAATATTTTAAAGATTGGATGTGGGTCGATTCCCCACGTTATAGTTTTTTTGTTGTTATCCATTTAAAGTTCCTCTTCTTCCATTTTGCTACTGATCTAGTCGATCCAATTTTTCCGTCTTTCTTCCATTTCTCTTGCAAAGGCTGCGTGTACTTCCAGTCTGACAGGGCAGTTTCGATCTGTTGCTCTGTGTTCTTGTTTGCAGTTGGCGCAGCACAGTGTGTAATGGGTGCAGGGCCCAAAGGTTTGGCAGCTGGGGTCTGGGGATTTGTGGTCCTTGGTGGAGTGGTGGGGGAACATGGGTTTGTATTTGTTGCCGCATGCGCTGCAGTTTTTGAGCTCTTCCTTGCATGCTGCACTAGTGTGTTCGAATTTGAAGCATTTGTAGCATTGGGTTATTGGGGTCATGTGCCAGGACCTGGCGACTTTGCAGACTTTGTTGAAGAGGGTGACCTGTCTTCCTAGGTTTGGGACTTGTTCTTCGCGAATTCTGATGGCTACTGCTGCGAAGGCTCCTACTGAGTTCTTCTGGCTTCTGGCTTCTTTGGGTTTTAGGTATCTTGCTGCCGAGACTTCTACATCGGCGACGTAGGACAGTTCTGTGCAGAGGCTGTGCACTAGGATTTCTCCTAGTGGTTCGGTTGGTACAGAGTGTAGGATAAGTTCGACTGTTGATGCTGCGACTCTGAATCCTTCTCTGTCCCATTCTGGGTTGGTGGTCTTTTTGGTGATGTAGTTGAAGTCGTCGGTGTATTTCACTAGGGAGTGCACGGAGACATGCGGTGGGGTGGTGATGATGATGGTGGACTTGTGGTTAACGCAGACTGAGATGTTCCTGAGTTCCACTGGGGCTCCTTTGTCTTGGAGGATCTTGATGTATTCTTCTCTGAGTTTGTCAGGGTTGGCATTTGCTATTGCTGGTGTTACAATTTCGGCTAGGGGGGAGTACAACTCTCTTCTCTGGACGGGGTAAGTTTTGCTTTCGTTTCTTGGTTTCAGTTGTCCGGGGGCTTTCTCTCCTTGTTAGGGGGCGTTGTTAGCTAGGGTGTTGGCTGCTGCAATTTGTGCCTAGTTTGGTTTGGACGCCTCTGCTGCTGTACTGTTTGTAGTCTGAGTCGAGGTAGGGGGTTCATTTTTCTTTTGTGTTTGGTTGTTCTTGGGGGGGGTGGGCATGGCCGGGGGGGTTTGGTTTGGTGGTCTTTGTTGCTTGGGTGGGGTTTGTTGGGGAGGAGGGGGGGGGCAGCTGGCGATCGACTTCCTGAGCTGGGATAGTTCTCCCCCTTGGGTGGTCATTTAGTTTTTTAATTCTAGTATGGTTCTTTTGAGGGCGCAGTTTTCTTCATGCATGATATCGAGTTTTCTCTATATGTGGTGTAGTGCTGTTCCTAGTGCTCCGTATACTTCACTAGTTTTGACCTGTCCATTGTTTTCTTCATCATTGTCGATGAGGTATTGGAAGGTCTTGCCTTGTCTGTCCATCATCATTCTTGCTAGTTCGTAGCGGTCTGTCTAGGGGATTGGGTAGAAGGTGGGCCTTGGGGTTTCGTTTAGCTTTCTTTTTCCTTTTTCTTCAAGGGGGATTGCAGTGTGGTTCGAGTCGTCGCTGGTCTCGCTTCTGGCATGCATCGATCTGTTGGATACGATGGAGGTGCTGTGGGATCTTGGGTGTGCGAAGGTTGTGTAGGAGTCGCTTGGTATCAGTTGTTCGAAGAGATATTCTACCGAGATCTGTCTTTTGGTTGGGGGTGATGTTGGGTCGTAGGGTTGCGATTGGGTAGGCTGGTAGTCTGAGATCAACTCCATGGCCTCTGCGGTGCTTTGGTGGGGGGGAGGGGTGTTGCTTTGTTGGGTGAGGGGGGAGCCTGGCAGGGCGAAGGCGATCTCGACCATGTTGTTGGGTTGGGCGAGCGCGGCATTGTCTTGGTAAGCTTGTTCAATGACGGTTGTGTGTCCGGTGGACTAGGTGCTAGTGGGGGTGGCTTGGGAGCCTCTAAGCGAGAGCGGGTTTTGTTCGGCAAATTGGATTCTTTCGACTTCAGCTTCGGTGAGCCTGTAGTCTTGGCTCCAGCTGTGGATGTTAGGGTCTTGTTGAATAACAACCAGGTTGGAGGGGTTAGGGGTAGGCATGATGGCTGAGTGGGCTTCAGTGGCGGTGCTCAGGGCGGAGGGGGGGGGAGGGTTCTGCACTGG
>JABYPW010001124.1:0-17586 GCA_016880775.1 Phymatotrichopsis omnivora
TGATCGGAACATCGGCACGTCGCGCAAGGACTTAGTCACCCTTGTGGAATGGGCGGCCTGACCGATCGAGCCAGTTATCGCGAGAGGACATGACACGTCAGAGGTCATGGCGATCCGTTGCTCATACGTTGCTAATCTTTGCCTGTTCTGTAATCCGGACTCTTCTAGGCTATGCAAGAATTGGATTAGTGATCGATACGTTAGTCATGGATGTTCTGCAGGGTTCTATTCCCTTCTATTTCCTTAGTCATCTATGAGTCATTTCTTAGGATGGATTGTTCTATATAAAGCGGAGTTGTTGAACGCTCTTTTGTCTTTCCTTCCTTTCTTCTTTAGCTTCGAGACTAGCTTCGAGTCTTAAGAATATATTTCGCCTAATCTTGCGACTTAAACATCTTCGTTCCAAATCTCTTAGAGACGTGAAGAAACGCCTGTTTAGTTGAGAAGAATAAGTTGAGATATCTGAGTTCACTCAGTAATACTTATAGCTTCGTGCCTACTCGTGTTTACTGAACTTATCTACCTCCTGAGATACGCACCGTTAACATAGCCCTATATCAGTTAAAAAATATTTTTCTTCAGTCCTGGAAAGAGCAAGCCCAGGAAGCTAAAGGATATATCTGCTACCCCTTTGTACATGAAGACTCTACATTCTAGCTCCATAGGAGTATAAGCTAGACCCTATTCCAAATGAGGTCAGGAAGCTCGTACCTCTCAAGACATCTCCTATGGAGAGAAGGAAGAACTAACTACCTACAGTGCTGCGAGGAACCAGAAATAATCGAACATGCAATCTGTACATGCAAAGACTGGATCATGGAATGAGAAAAGTTCTTACCTGGAAACCCCCTACTTACCTTAATATTTAACAGTCTATTACTGCTCAAAAACCTGGCTGACTACCTTAGGATCACCAAAACAGGGTAACCTGTATACAAGAACCAGTACAAGTTTTAAGTGCAAGTAAGTGTCCCAGCCTAAAGACCCAAATCTTGTACCCCCCTATCTTCCCTAAGACCCCTAAGCAGGTGCAGTTCATGTAGCATATGGGCATACACAGTTTTGTGGCTTGACATGAATTTTGTAGATACTAATCCTATTGAGGGACTATCGGCAGCTTCTCCTTTCTACCTTTCTCCTGTTTCTATTTCCCCTTTATCTAGTGATGGTAGATTTAAGGTGGAGGAAGTGCCTGTACCTATCTTGTCTTCTTGTATATCTTTGCCTTGTATTTTTTTAGATATTTGTTTCAATGGGTAGTTTCTTTAGTTTTCTTTTGTTCTTCTTTTAGGTACACCATAGTCATGCACTTTATGTAGATTCTTTTATAAACTGTGAAGAGTAGTTTAGAAAATGAAGAATGAATCATCATCATCATCATCCTATACCACTAAGACAAAGAAAAATAGGCTACAGTCAAAACCCTTAGATCAGGAGTCCAGGTCTTCAATAGTAAACTAGAAGGTATCTATACTGCCCTAGATATTATCAACACTGTAAGCTAAACTATTAAGGTCAAAAAGCTCACCATTTTCTCAGATTTATAAGCAGTGATAATAGCAGCTATAAAACTATTCCTATCCCCTACCTTACATATCACAAAATAAATCTTCAACAAAAATTCAGAGCTCCAATAAAAATAAATCAAAGTTTCAATCAAATAGCCCCTAGGCTACCAAGGAATAGAAGGAAATAAGTGTGCTGATAGCCTAGTAAAGCAACAGTTACAAGTCCCTGAACTAAGAAAACCCATGAATAAAAAATGTAAAAAAAACAAGTAACCAGGTCTATGATTGAAACCTAGACTAAGGAATGACTTCAGCAAGACTTTGAATAGTATACTAGGAAACTAATACATAAGGACACTGACCTGTAATCTGTCTTAGACAAATATGCAGTAGCTTAAGCCTAATAATTCTAAATAGGATAGGCCTATATCCTAAACCTCTAACACTACTACTAAGACTAAAACATCTGCCTCTGTAGAGTACTGCAGTCGATCAAGCACTACCTCTAAGAGTGTAAAATATGCAAAAAAATTATCAGTCTATATGAAGGAAAACAGACCAAGTACCTGGTGTAGAAAGGCCTAGAACTATAGAGAAACATGACTAAATAAGGCTTAGGGAAACTTCCCTACCTACTACTAAGCCCCCTAATAGTAGTGATAGTAAAAGAGAAGGATAATTGTTAGCGAGGTTTTTCCTTTTTGATTTCCTTATTTCTTTTTTTTATTTACTCTGAAAAAGGTCTGACCTGGAATAGGAATTAGGTTCACTTATCTTTTTTCTTTTTCCTTTTTCCTTCTTCTTTTGACTTTTTTCTTTCTAGGGATGCAAGTCATCTTTTACCTTCAGTTATGTCTTTGTTTTTAATTAAGTATAAATGCCCTACTAGAGGATTGGGAAATATATAAAAGTAGTTAATCAGGAAAATAATATGATAGATGTTCTTTGTCTAGGCCTCTCAGTGTCTTCTTCATCCCCCCCTATATTACAATAAGTAGAAACTTTCATAGGTGCCACCTAAGCCTATTAAAAGACTACACACTTTCCACAAAGTACGATAACTATATAAGTTATACACCTAGACCTAAACCCCACACAATTGGGAAATCATATGCAGTGACAATGTCCTATAGGTATAGATAGTAGTCAATATATACTAGTTGAGAAACCCTACATTATAACTCGCCTTATCTAGTTTCTATATTATACATCACATAAGATATATGTGACAGATCACCATATATAAATATAAAGGCTCAGTAAAGAATACCCCAGGCATGGTTCACAAATGTTACTTAGTAAACTCAGATATCTCAGCTAAAAGAAAGCTCAACTAAAAGATACTCTTTCCTATAAGTTTAGGGTAGCTTCAAAAGTGAAGAGAGAAAAGATAAATATATTCTTTAAGGCTTGAAGATAACTCAAAGGGTTTCATGATAGTGATCCAAGAGAAGACTCAGTAGCTATTTGCTGAAGAAGGAATGAAGGAAAAGATAAAGATCTAAAAAAGATGTGTACTTAAATACAACTTCCTTCACCTAAGATGATAAAGAGATGATAAATGAAATAGAAACCTAAAGAACTACTTTACAATCTAGACCACCCTTTGATTCCTAATCACCAAAACCTATAGAAGAGTCTAGAAAGGGCAGGATATGATTATTACTCAATTTGACTATGATTGCCTACCTCTGTTCAGGCCTCACTCCTATTTAGTACTATTCTCTCATAATATGGGTTGGATTACCCAATCATGACCTTATAGCTGACTAGGCCAATATCGTATTATGCTGATAGCTGATCATATGGTAATTATAGGGCTAACTTCATATGCCTAGTCAGGGCTAACAGCAAAGCCACACCATGCTATGCAATACCATAGGTCATGTGATGGAGGATTGTCACCAGAGTACTTAACACAATAGTGAAGGAATAGAGATATCATACTCACATGTTAACAATATAAGTATAACCTCCATCATAGAACATTGTCTATGTACTAAGATAGAACCACTACTAGTGTTCATAATACTATGCTCTTTCTAAGGTGTATGGTTCTTATATACATATGAGTTAGTTTTATGTTTATTCTTCTAGGATCCCTAAGAGCAACTGGGCATCAGGAACAGTTTCCTCCAGCCTGTAGGGGTAGCTCATCCAAACTCAATACAGTATAATGGGGATGTATAAGTATGCAAAGGTCATAATAGTGATGCTCTGCTGGATTAAAGGGAAACCAAACTATAGAAGGAAGAGTAACTATACAAACCTCAATTCCTCCTTCTCTACTTACGTGGTAGATCCTCCTCTAAATTAGTGGCTTTTGACTCTGCCTTTAGTTGGCCCTGTTAAAATATCAAAAGAGTAATAATGGGTTTGCTATTAATTAGTAGAGACTCCAAGGGTTCCTAAGAGCACTTATCCTCTAAGTATCCTTTCTACAACACCAAATATTCCACCTGCTTGATCTTCTGATTATTTTGAACCTTGGTAATTTTGGAAATGAAGAAATAGTTCTTACCCTCCTTAATCTACGGAGCATGAGGAGGGTTTACAGGAAATTGGCTAGAGATATAGTATGGTTCGAGTTTGCAGACATGGAAGATAGGGTGGATCTTCTAAGAGAAGGGAAGTTTAAGCTTAAAGGCCTAAGAAGTAATAGGTTTAATGATCTCAAAGGGGCCAGCAAACTTAGCATCTAGCTTACAGGAAGGTCATGATAGGGGGATATCATTACACTTGAGGAGGATGCAGTTACTAGGCTAAAGGGCCAGGAAGGGATTATAAGACTTGTTATACCATGCAAGTATCTTTTGTTAAGCTGTAAAAAGACATTGCTAGATGGTAGTCCATTCTTAAGTTAAGGTCTCACTTCACCAATAGGTGGTGACTGTTTGAACAGCATTAAGTAAAGGATAATAGACAAAGTTGATATAAAAAGAGGATACCCCAATAGAGGATAATTTGGCATTGTTGGACACAAACTCTACTAGGGTGAGAAAGAAAACCTAATTCAATTGCTTGAATTTGACATAGGTATGAAGGTATACTTCAAGGACCTAGTTAAGCTATTCCATTTGTCTATCTATCTGGGGGTAGGGAGCAGTACTCTTTGAAAACTTAACTCAAAGATTATCCATTATATGACCATAAAAGGCTTCAAACTTACGGTCATAGTAAGAAATGATGTTGGGTAGCAAGCTGTCATATTTCTAAATCTCACAAACAAAGGTGTTGGCTTAGTGCCTTAAGTTAAAATTATGGCCAAGAGGGATAAAATAAGCTATTTTGGAGAAACTATCAACAATCACCTATACTTGGGTGAAGATGTCAGAAGTATGGAGGACTTTTACAAAGTCTATAGAGATTGATTCCTATGGCCTGTAAGGTATCTCCAACAGAAGTATTTATCTATAGGCCTTATGTTAGTAGGCTTTATTCCATTGGCACTGGTCATATGCAGAGATATACTCAGCTATATCCTGCCTTCAATGTAGCCAGTAGAAGTCTCTATTTATAAGATCAAAGGTCTTATCTCAGGCTAAGTGTCCTACCATAAGATGATTGTGCCTAGACTTGAGAACCTCAATGCAGAGAGAGGTGGGGACATACTGAAGGCCATTTTATATAGGGAGGCTGTTATGAACTAAGTAGGGTTCCTGGGGAGAGTAAAGAATATATTAGCACTCAGGATCAGCAGTAATGGCTTCTCTTAAAGCTTGGTAAAAGGAAGGATTGAGGAAGGTATATGACTTCTCAATCGTAGTAATATACTGTCCTTTCTTGAGAAAAAGAAGACCAAGCTCATATACCCCCTCTATAGGGGTATAGTCTCTGTGCCTACTTAATATATCAGCTCTATCATTGGATATACCTGGCTTATACAATATCTGGAAATCTATAGTGCCTAATTTCTCCATCCACTAGGCCTGTCTCCTAGAAAGGAGCTGAGTGGTTACAAAGTACTCCAGGTTCTTATAGTCTATTACCACCAGTACTGGATGAGTTATTCCCTTACACTAATGTCTCCACTGCATATAGAGGCAGTTGAATACTGCAAGTATCTCCTTGTCATATCTCTCATGGTTCTACTCCACTGGTTCAAGTTTGCAAGTGTAGAAGGCTAAAGGGTAAATAGAGTGATCAGAAAACTGGTACAACAGTATACCTAGAAGGGCAAAGTCACTAGCATTAGTTTCAGCTTATAAGGTGATCAAGGAATCAAAATAGACAAGAATATGGGTAGAAGTGAAAATTGCCTTAAGGGTATTAAAGGTAGATTACTGCTGAGACCACTAGGTCTAGGGCTAGACTTGCTTGGTAAGGTTTGTCAGGGGCATGGCAATCTGTAGAAATCCTTAGATAAAGATCCTGTAAAAGGTTGCTAAGCCTAGAAAGGGATGGATATCATGAACTGTAATAGGAGTTAGCTAATCTTATACAGCTTAAATACTATACTTAGAGATGGTAATACCCTTGTTAGAGATGATGCACATAAGGAAATTATCCTCATAGACTGCCTACATGTACTTGGTTAGCTTGAGGGCTAGTTTATGATGATGCAAGTACTTGAGGACTTCGTAGATAAGTCAGTCATGTTCTTCCTTAGTAGCAGCATAGGTTACAATATTGTCTTGATATATAAGGATACCTGAATTTATGAGGTAATGGAAAACAGGGTTCATCATTTGCTAGAAGATTAGAGGGGTATTACAGAGGCTAAAGGGTATGACCAAATACTTATATTAACTATAGCAAGTGCAAAAAGATGTTTTCCACTCATGACCCTTAGTAATAGGGATAAGATTATAGATGTTCTTGAGATTGAGTTTGGTGAACCACTTTGAGTTACTGACTCGGTCTCTCAATTCACTGATGAGGGGTAGAGGATAGCAGTTCTGTACGATGATCTTGTTTAAATCCTGGTAGTTAACACAAAGGCAGAGGGAACCATCAGCCTTCTTTACAAATAGGATAGGAGTTCCTATGGGAGAGTTAGAGGGCCTTATCTTTCCCTCCTTGATTATCTAATCAAGGTACTTATACAGGGCCTAGATTTTATATATATATGTCTTAGAGAGATGGTAAAGTAGGCTATAGGGAGGAGTCATCCTATCTTTCAAATTGATTTTACAGTCCTATTCCTAATGAGGAGGGTGTAAATAGGCTAAACATTTAGAGAGGACAGCAGGATAGATCTGTTCCTACATATTACATTTAGAGATTGAGGAGATAGAAGACTGCATGAAGAGCTTAGTGAATTCACTAACTAGAGCTCTAGTCATAGTGGCAAAATAATGATAGACAACTCCTTAATTAGCTATGGTGTCTATACACCTAAGTATCCTACTGCTAGTAGCTTTAGTGTTGGTGTAGAAGTCATTATCCTGTAACAATTCAAATACTGAGGCTATCTGGACTGATGGTGTTACAAGATAGTTCTTGTATTTAGAGGAGGGAAATCCTATGAGAATAGCCTAGTCATAGTCAACCTGTAGTTCATGATCTTGAAACTACTTAATAGGAATATATATGTCTACATCTGGAGGTATATGACCAACATTGAAGTCTATAAGTTCTCAAAGTTTATAGCTTAGGAGTGTAGTACTAATCCTGCCTGCAGAAAACATTGTAGGCAAAGACATTGATCACCTAGGACTATTTCTTTATATAGACATAGAGCTGATCTGAGATCATGGTGCCAGTGGCTCTATTATCTAGCTTGGGTATAGCTCTAATCATATATACTTATAGACTCTCAATCATATGTGTTTTCCAGCGAAGAGTCACTGGAACCATAATACACCTACCTTAGGTAGGGCCTTCTTTGGAGGGAATAATGGTTAATATAGGGGCAGTAGTGAATATGTTCCCTGATCTCTCCTGGGAAACTTATAGCCTAAGCTTACTTTACAACTAGTCTGCAAGGAGGGAGTTTTTGGAAAGCAGGAGTTAGAAATTAGATTATGGAGGAAACAACAACAAGGGTGCTAACAATAGTAAAAAATCTTGGTCTACTTTATGGCTAGCACATTTTGACCTAGAATAGGTCCTCCTTATATAAAACTTACAAAAGAAAGGAAAACACAACCTCTAATCAACATCTCTAAGAAAAGAAGGAAAATAATACATGAGGGAAGTCATAACAGTCATAAGACATCAGGTTATAACTCATCACTCATGGGTATTATGAATTACATTATCCTCAATGCTAGTAGGCCTACTTACCAAGAATGGAACAATAGTTCTAAACACATACTCCTTAGTAGGAAAGTACAAAGGAAACTTCAATTAATGGACTTTAATGAAATTTCAGTGCAATAAAACCTAATGCTTCAATCTAACTAGGACTTAAAGGAAACAAAGAAAAAAAAAAAAAATACAAGAGAGGTGGTGTACAATGTTACAAGGGAAAAGGGCAACTTATACCATAGGGATGTCATCCCTATCCTTCCAGTCATCTGGGAGATCAACTACTCAGGAGGCTGCAGATATCTTATACTACTTATAGAAAGAGAAGTTTCTATTATCATCTGCATTCTGTTTAGTAGAAGAAGCAATTTTGATTGTAGAGATTGAAAACTTCCTCATTGAGTAATAGTCCTTAACAATATAGTGTTTGGACAGGTAGCAAAGATAAGCCCTATTCTTTTTAGCCTACTCCTTCTCTTCCTCAGTGAGCTGAGGAAGATTCCCTTTGTCCTAGGAAGAGGACCTTTAGGGATGCTTATCCTGGGTCCTTTTTAGCTTACAAGGAGTGGACTAAGCAGAGGTCTGCTTAGTTAACACATGTCCCTTATAGGACTCCTGGATGGCCATGCAGGCATCCTCCATTGCTAGGCCCACTTGCACAACTCAGGACAGCCACTCTACTAGAGGGGTATTAGGTTGTATCTGGGCTACCATTGCCACCTGCAAGTCTTCATTGAGACCCTTCTCCACCTAGCATCTAAAAGCCTCTTAGTTGTAACTGGCCACTTGATTTAAGGCTTCTATATAGGAGAGGTAGGAGAGGATCCCCTTTGACTATTAGGCAATGAAGATTTGGTAGATGGCCTGTAGCTTAGTAGCAAAGGCTCCAAAATATGTCTTCAATACCTTAGTAAAGTCCTCCCAATGAGTGATGGCTTGGGTCCACCACTGAGTATTAGCTCTACACTAGGTTACTGCTATACCTATCATATATGTCAAGGCAAACCTGGTCTTGATCTAGTATTAGGGGAAGGTATGTGACTGGAGGGCAAAGTAGTTCTCATACTGGTCAATGAACTTCCTTATTTCCTAAGCCTTCCGTGAAAATTTCTTAGGATCAGTAGGCTTGGGACCTTTGAAAGAGGCTGAGCTTATAGGAGGTAGAGCTGGAGTTAATCTATTAGAGGGAGGTGCTAGTAGGGCAGTTTGCCAGAGGGCCTCCTACATAATCTAGACCATATCACTCTCCCAAAGGTGACAAGGAAAGGTGTTATAGGGAGGAGATATAAAGGAGCCAAAGGAGGTTAGGCCCCTTAACCAAGGAGGTCCTGTAATGGCAAAATAGGTAGGGGAAGGAGGAGGAGGTAGAGGAGTAGTTTCACAAGCATGAGCCAATGAAGGAATTAGGAGACGAGGTTGTGGGGGCACACCAGTAACATGGATCACCCCATCATCAATGTCAATAATTTCCCTAGAGGCAAAGTACAGGGGAAGAGAGATTACTTACATATAGGTCTCCTTATACATGTAGTATAATTCCTTCCAATACTTGGTGTTATCGTTCGCCTTCATCAAGTCACCCATCAGTTTGGTGATATCGTCTTTCCTCAACATAGACTAGGAGAAGAGAAACTCATTCTCTGCCTTCAGCTTCAGAACCTCCTATTCTACCTCAATGAGTCTAACTTAGAGAGCAACCCCTATCTACTCTAGGACTTCCACCCTGGCCTTGGCTTTAGCTAACTGAGTAATAAGGGTAGTGATCTGCTTATTGGGAGAGGCTAAGAGGTTGAGCACCTATTTGGCCAACTATTTCCACAGCTCTTGGATCTAGTCATTTAGCTACCTAACTCTGTGCTAATAGGCAGTGTTCAGGAAGTTGGTTTTGTTAGTCTCCCTTTGAGTGGAGGTTTCCTGCTCCTTCAAGATCTGCTTGACAGCAGATAGGAGCAAGTTTATCATGGTAGGGGGAAAAGCCATATACATCTTCATAAGTAGCTTGCTAATTTACCTGTGGAGGAAGATTGTAGTATACATAATCACTGCTATATCATCCCTTCATTTGGAGAATTCTTCCTCCACATGTTAAAGGGCCTGTTTGAAGGGTTCTTCCCATAAAAACTCTTATGCTATATGGAGGGCCCATACAGTGGCTATGAACTTGTCAATGATAACCTTCTAGTACTTGTTAGTATATGTTAACGGTGCGTATCTCAGGAGGTAGATAAGTTCAGTAAACACAGGTAGGCACGAAGCTATAAGTATTACTGAGCGGACTCAGATGTCTCAACTTATTCTTCTCAACTAAACAAGTATTTCTTCACGTCTACTAAGAGATTTAGAACGAAGATAAGAAGTCGCAAAGATAAGGCGAAATATATTCTTAAGACTCGAAGCTAGTCTCGAAGCTAAGGAAGAAAGGAAGGAAAGACAAGAGAGCGTCGAAACTCTTTTCCATCGGTCACACTCATCTACCGGGCAGCTGCTGCGCGAACTTAATCGGATGGCCTAAGTAGAGGTGGAGCGATACTTCGCTAAGCGCCGTCAGGGTAACCCTTCATACGGCCATTGTGATCATCGGTCGCATTTGCTTACAGGGACTGAACCAGTAATTAGGCAACCCTGCATGGTCGGGGAAAACTCGCTTATGCTACAAAACCCGCGACCAACCGGTAATTCGTGGTATGGGATGGGACGAGCAGGATTTGAACCCACGACATTGCGCGTTACCGCACAACGACACCAGGACAGCCATACCAATAGACCATCCTCGCCCCGACAAGAGAGCGTCGAAACTCTTTTCCATCGGTCACACACATCTACCGGGCGGCTGCTGTGCGAACTTAATCGGATGGCCTAAGTAGAGGTGGAGCGATACTTCGCTAAGCGCCGTCAGGGTAACCCTTCATACGGCCGACAAGAGAGCGTCGAAACTCTATTCCCATTTTTAGACAACTAGCTAACTAACTATCTAGATACACTTTCCTCCAGCGGGGCGTCTTTTTCGCTAACTTAATAGGATGGACTAACTGTAGAAAAGGAAGAAAAGCGAGCGACATGGCAAAAAGTAAAAGAAAAAATCCACCACACACGAGAAAAAGGAAAAAAGAAAAGGAAAAAGAAAAAAGAAAAAGAAAAAGAACCCTCCGTCTCCACTCTCCCGCTCTACGTTCTACAAATAAAGCGCCAACCCGAGACCCTACTCTTCTAGCCTTTATCTCATGTTCTAATGCTCTTCTCTATCCCGGATGACTACCTGCGGGGGTTCTGGCGGTCCGATTTTCCTTGGTGGTCTCCCTAGGCCTTTGTCGGTAAGTTTTTTCCAGTCGTTCAGTTTTTCGTAGAGTACTTCTTTGGTGCTCGCTTCCGATGGTATATGGTTTTTCGGGCTTGCGGGGGACGGGCATTCTCGCAGGAAGTGTTGTACCGATTGCGGCGCTCCGCAGAGGCAGATGTTGTGTTGTCGGTCCCATGGTTTGAAGTTGGGGATGTACGCGTGTCCAGTTCGGAACTGGTAGGCTCTCGTTGCTGTGTACCGTAGGAGATGGTCGTATTTGTCGGTGTACGGTTCTTTCCTGTCCGTGAGCTGTACCATGCTGGCTTTGATTGTGTTCCGGATTCTCCTTTTGATGGTACTTCTGGTTATGACCTTTTTGTTTCTTGCCGATTTTGTTGTCGGGGGGAGTTGCGAGGCTCTCTTCGCTTCTTGGTCTGCTTCTTCATTTCCTCTGATTCCGCTGTGCGCTGGGACCCAGTCCATGTTGGCTCCGATGCCGATCGCCGTGAGCTCTGCATTTGTTTGGAAGATTTCTTTCTCGACGTGTTGGGTGTTCAAGGGGTAGGGGTTCTGGCCTGCCTGGAGCGCTGCCTGGGAGTCGCTAAGTACTGTGAGCCTGGTGATCTCTGGGTGTTTTCTTTTGAGGTTTGCTGTGGTCTCGAACGCTAGTCGAATCGCTTCCAGTTCGCCGTCGAAGACCTGGAGGCCTAGCCCTTGTCCTTTGCTGATTTGTGTGACCTCTTTGCTGCCTAGGTACGTGACCAGTCCTATTCCTATCTGATTTTGGTCTCCTACTTGGGATACGTCGGTAAAGATGGCGAGATGGTCGTCTTCGAATGTTCTTGGGAAGGTTTCAAGCTGTTCTTTCTTCTCTTTGTATTTCGCTAGCTTGGGCTTGCCGTGGCTACCTATGGGCCAGGCGCTTGTGGGAGGGGCTAGCTTGTTAAAGGCGAAGGGTCTTTCTCCAAGTTCTTCTTTGATGGTCCAGAGCATGGCGTCTATCTGGAGCATCCTTGTCATTGACCATTTGCTCGAGAAGGTTTGACAGTTCCACTTGGGGGTCCTTGGAGGTCTCGGGTTGGTGCTGGGTCTGTCTGGCATATGTGGGATTCTTTTGAAGATGGGGTGCTCTCTTCCTATGGCTAGGGTTCTTGCACCGTAGTTCTTTTGGTATCTTAGGATTTCGACTTCGGGGGTGTTCAGGCCTGCTTCCAGAATGGCCTTTCTGTTGTTGGTGGTCCTGAACATTCCGCAGGCCCATTTAGCCGCTTGACTTGATCCTTTTTCGAGTATGTCGAGGGCCTTTTCGGTGACCAGGTTCGGGTGAAAAGTGTCCGCTCCGTAGTATAGGGCCGGGTACACTACTGCTCTTACCAGTTTCTTTGCCATGTGCACACTGAGTCCTCTGGCTCCTGTGGCTAGTCTGCTGATGCTGTGGAGGCTGGCCTGTGCTTGTCCTAGCCGGTGCTGACAGTGTTGGGTGTACTTTTCTCCTCTGTGTAGCATCACTCCTAGATATCGTACCGTGTCCTTGTGCTGGATTGTCTCTCCTAGGATGTTGACCGGTAGTCTGTTTTCAGGTTCGGCCTTGGTGTGCTGCAGTTCAGTTTTTCCAGGGGATAGAGAGAGCATTAGGTTTTCCAACTTCTTTCTCAAAACCTTTTCCACGAACTCCTCTAAAATTTTGCAGTTTTCCCTAAAACTGCTGCTTGAACAAAGGAGACAAATGTCGTCTACATACATGAAAACCTTTATTTGTGCCCCGCTGTCTCTTGTCAGCTCTGCCACATATATGTTGAAAAGGAGAGGGGAGATGGGAGAGCCCTGCGGCACTCCTGGGTTGATATCTTTTGGGTCCGATCGTGTTCCTTTGTCCGAGAATGAGAGATTTCGCTGGCTGAGAAAGGACCAAGTCCATTTGACGATGTACTCTGGGGTGTTCCCTTCCCTTAGGATGTCGAGTAGCTTTTTCTTGTTGACTCTGTTGAAGCCTTTTTCTATGTCCATGAAGAGCATGGAGACCTTTCTTCCCTCATTTTGTTCCCATCTGCTGTCGTGTTTGAGGGCGTTTATTGCGTCTGTTACTGATCTTCCTGGGAGTGCTCCGTATTGGTTCTCTGTTATCATGTTGTTTTCTATCGCGTGTTGGGACAGTCTCACGGCGATTATTTTTTCCAGGATTTTTCCCAAGGTGTTGATGAGGAAGATGCATCTGTAGCTGTTTGGGTTTTCGTACGAGTCTTTCTTTGGTTTTGGCAAGGCGATACCAAGGGTGCTTTTGAAGTTCTTGGGATGAACTCCATGTTGCATGAGCGGCTGGACTATCTGTATTATTGCGGAGGGGTTGGTTTCGGTGAGATGTTTCCACAGCGTGTACCCTATCTGGTCTGGCCCGGGGGCGGTGGTGTGGAGGGTTTTTCTTATTGCGTACTTGAGTTCCTCCGTTGTGATCTCTTCTTCGGTGAGCTTTCCTTTTGTTGGCGGGGGGGGGAGGGGGTCTTCTTGTACGGGGAAGAAGTGGTCGATCAACGCCTGCGCTTTTTCGTTGGGATTCGTTGCGCCATTTATTGGTGGGAGGGGGATGTCTCTTGCTGGTCTGGTATACTTGAGGGCTTTCCATAGGTCTTTGTTATCTATTTCTGCTAGGAATTTGTGCCAGTGTTCTTTCTTGGTTTCGTATACTTTGTGTCTGAAGATTTTCTTGGCCTCGGCAATCTCTTGTTTGGTTCCGTTCCTTCTGGTTTTTCCCAATGCTTTTTTCAGTTCGCTTAGTTCTTTGTTCCACCATGGCTTTGATTTGGGGAGGATGGTGATCGTTGGTAGGGCTTTGTTTTCTTTTATTTTATTCATGAGATCTTCGATTGTTCCCGTTGTCCAGTTGTCCGGGTCTTCTGGTCTAAATTGGGGGGCCTTCCATTGTTTGACATTTTCTTCTATTTTTTCCCAGTCGGCTTTTTTGAAGTCGTATCGTACTGTTTTTTCGTATGATGCTTGATTCGAGTCTAATGTGATCGCTATAACTTCGTGGTCGCTGGTGGTCTGGGCTTGGTCTGGGGCGATTTGCCAATTGGTTCTCCAGTTTGCTAGGTCTGGGCTGACGAATGTTAGGTCTATGGTCGTGTCTCTTTGTTTTCCTTGTCCTATCCTGGTGGGGGTGTCTGGTTCATTGAGGAGGTGGTAGAGGTTTTTGTTTGCTGCGTCTACTAGTGGTTCTGCTGCTCTTGCTTCGTCTTTTGTGCAATCTTCCCACCACGGGTGGTGGAGGTTCATGTCTATTAGGATTATGTTTTTATTTGGTGTGAAAATTCGGTCCCATGGTACTTCTTTGGCTTTCTGTTCTGGGGGCTTGTATACGTTGGTGACGTCTGTGTACTTATTTTTGTTCCAGTATATTCTTGTGACTTGGTAGTCTCCGTCTTTTGTCCATTGGGGGAAAGGTCTTGTTCTTCCGTGTGTTCGTACGTAGGTGGCTACCCTCAACCTTGTGATGTTGCTGGGGTAAAAACGAGCGTATCCTTGAAATGTTGGGGGGGCGTTGTTGAATGTTGGGGGTTCCTGTATTGCGATCACGTTTGCACCGTTCTGTACGGCCGTTTGCATGAGAGACTGGAAATTCGCTTGCGATCTGTGACAATTGTGCTGTAGGATTTTAAGGACTGGATGTGGGCCAAGGTCCCACTGTATTTTTTCTCCTTGTTTCGCCATTTACAATTCTGGGTGCATTTCGGTGTCCATTGTCATCTGCTCCATCCACGCTGCTTTCCTTCCTTCGATTTCCCTGTTGTACTGGTCTTTTGCTGCTTTTAGATTTGGGCAGCTTGGGTCCGTGGCCTTGTGTTCTCCCTTGCAGTTTGTGCAGATCAGTTTGTTGTGTTCACATGGTCCGTGGAATTCGCATTGTGGGCAGACATGGTTTTTGGTGCTGTGGTGGGGGAATGCATCGTGCATGTTTCCGCAGTAGTTGCAACCTTCCTTATCTTCTTTGCACATGGCGCTGAAGTGTCCTATTTTGAAGCAGCGATAGCACACTGCTGTTGGGTTTGCTCTGAGGGACTTCATGACTTTGCAAGTTCGGTTGAAGATGACTACTTGCTTTCCTAGTTTTGGGACCTGGTCTTCGGTGATGCGGATTGCGACAGCTGCAAATGCTCCTCCTGATGGGTTGTTTTTTCTGTCTTGTTCGTTTTTCAGATATCTTGCGGCAGCTATTTCGACGTCTGCTCCATAGAAGAGCTCTTCGGCTAATTTGTGCACTGGGATTTCTCCTAGGGGTTCTGTGGGGACCGAGTGGATTACAAGTTCGGTGAACATTGTTGCTACTCTGAATCCTTCTCTTCCAACCTCGGGGTTGGTGTTCTTTTGGGTTACATAGTTTAGGACCTCGATGTATGGGACTAAGGCTCTTGCGACCAGAGTGGGGGGGGTTGTGACTATCACTGTCGATTTGTAGTTTACTCTGACTGTTATTCCTCTCAGCTCGGTGGGCGCTCCTTTTTCCGCCAGGGCCTTGACGTAGGCTTCTCTTAGCTTATCTGGGTTAGCTCTTGCGACTTCTGGGTGTACTACTCCCGTTGTGGGGGAGTGGAGCTCCCTTCTGGATACTGGGAATGTTTTTGCCTTTTGGTTTTTGGGTTTTTAGTTTTGGCTGGGGGGGGGGGAGGCGGTGCCTGCCTCTGCTGCTTTTTGTGCCCAGGATTTTTGTCCTTAGGTTGTGTTCGGGGGTTTCGCTGGTCCTGTTCCTGGCGAGGGGTTTTTGGGGGATCTGGTTGTGGTCTGCGTTGCGTGCGATCCAGATGGTTGTGGGGTGGAGTTTTTGCTGTTTTGGGGGGGGTTTCTTTGTTGTTGTTGTTGGGGGGTGGGTAGGGCAGGAGGAACGGTGTTGCCGCTGGTTAGTCTGTGCACTGTGGCTTTGAGGTGTCTTATTTCGTTTGTTTGGTCCTGGACCTGTTTATTGATTTGTCTTATTTGGTCGTTTAGGTCATGTCTTTCTGTGTGCATGTCGTCAAGTTTTCTCCATATGTGGTTTAGGGATTGTGCCATGCTGCCGAAGGCTTCAGCGTTGAGGAAGACTCTTTGTCCTCGTTGTCGATGAGCTGTTGGAATGTTTTTCCTTGGTTGTCTGGCATCATGCTCGCTAGTTCGTATCTAGGGTGAAGGGGGATTGGTGAGAAAGTTTCTCTTGGCACTGCCTGTGCTCTTCTTTTTCCTTTATCGGCGACTGGCCTAGTGGTCTTGTCTGACTCTGTGTCCGAGTCTTCATCGGCGTGCATTGATCTGTTGGAGCTTGGGAAAGGTGGGAGGGACGGGAGGGAGGCGGTCGATAGGGATCAGCTTCTGGATCCCTTGAACGTGGGATAGCTGCTGTTGTCTTGTTGTGCGCTTGGGGGGGTTTGGTGCCTGGGGATGTTTCTGTCTATGTCCATGCTTGGCGAGTAGGGGGGGAGATTGAGAATGGCCTCTGCTGTGCTCTGGTGTTGGGGAGTTGGGGCAAATGGGGTGAGCTGTAGAATTGCTTCTGCGGTGCTCTGATGTTCTTGGTTGTCTTCATGTCCCTGTGCTAGGACCGTAGTGTGACCGGAGGACGTGGTCTGGGTGTTGCTTGGGGTTTGGACGGGGAGTGGGACTTCTTCTGCCATCTGAAGACGTTGCACATCTTGTTCAGTGAGCCTATAGTCGCGGTTCCACTCGTCTTGGGGCGCGATGTTGGCTTGGTTGAAAGGGCGTGGGCTTTGGAATTCTAGCGTGGGGGTGACTGCGCTTGGTGCTTCGGAGAGGGTGGGTTGTGAGGTCGGCAACCTTGTGTGAACGGGGTTGTTGATGATGGCGGGGTCGAGCGCGGGCAGGTTCTCGGAACTTTGGGAGGGGTTGGTGGACGTTTCTCCACTGGATACGATAATGGGATTTTGTTGTGACATTTTGGGTTTTTCCGACCGTGTTTTTCCTCTCTCTATTTTCAACTCAGCCTGTGAGCAGTGCTCCAACCTCTATCCGAGGGCCAGGCGGTGATGGGATAGATGAGTTTTGTGCACGGGAGTTTTGTTGTGTTGTCGATTATTGCGAAGGTAGGCGAGCTCTTCGTTGTAGCTGACCGTGTAATGTGGGGGGGGGGGAGGAAAGTGCAAGAGGCCTCCCGACAAGAGAGCGTCTGTACTCTTTTCCATCAGTCACACTCATCTACCGGGCGGCTGTAGCGCGAACTTAATCGGATGGCGTAAGTAGAGGTGGAGACAAGAGAGCGTCGAAACTCTATTCCCATTGCTAAAAAGAGAGACAAGAGAGCGTCGATACTCTTTTCCATCGGTCACACTCATCTACCGGACGGCACTATTTGCTAACTTAATAGAATGGCCTAAGTAGAGAGGGAGCGATACATCGCTAAGCGCCGTCAGGGTAACCCTTCATACGGCCAGACAAGAGAGCGTCGAAACTCTTTTCCATCGGTCACACTCATCTACCGGGCGGCTGCTGCGCGAACTTAATCAGATGGCCTAAGTAGAGAGGGAGCGATACATCGCTAAGCGCCGTCAGGGTAACCCTTCATACGGCCATTGTGATCATCGGTCGCATTCGCTTACAAGGACTGAACCAGTAATTAGGCAACCTTGCACG
>JABYPW010001125.1:0-17580 GCA_016880775.1 Phymatotrichopsis omnivora
CCCCCCCCCTATACAACCATGAGTACCCTTAGAAAGATTATAAGTGCAGTTGAAGTTTAGTATTAGGAGTAGTATTTCTAGTTGCTTTACTTTTCTATATCTCTTTTCATCTTCTTCTCTTCCTCCTTTTATTATTATTTTCTCTCTATCTCTCTTCTCTCTTCTACTTCCTCTATTTTACTTTCAATTTTTACTGATTCTTCTCTTCACTCCTTAGATTATAAGCTCTCCCTAGTGGAATTGGGGCTTGGGGTCCTATTAACAGTACATATCTCCTCAGGTAGATTATTAGTAAAGTTCTATTAGGTACAAAGCTATAAGTATTACTGAGTAGACTCAGATATCTCAACTTATTCTTCTCGACTAAACAAGACCTTTCCTACATATAAATAAAGAGAGGGTAAGTAGAAAAGATAAGGTTATAAGGTAGAAGTGAATATTTTCTTAAGACTTAAAGCTAGTTTTAGAACTAAAGAAGAAAGGAAGGAGAAGATAAGAGAGTATACAAAGTTATATTCCCTAACTAAGTTTTACATCCTTTATCCTCTAGTATGGCATTTTACACTTAATAAAATGCAAAAGACATAAGAGTATAGTATATTTTATTGCCTAACTAAGTTTTATATCCTTTATCTTCCAGCAAGGCATTTACACTTATTTAAAAGTAAGAATATACTTAGAAGAAAAAGATGATGAGAAAAAGGTAGAAGAAAGAGAAAATAAGAAAATATAAGAGAAAAAATAGGAAAAAACTCCTCCATTCCTTCCTTTTCTCCTATCACTACTTATAGTAGACTTAGTAGGGGTTTTGGCAGTTATCATAATCCTTCCTTAACTAGTATTTTACAAAGCTCATAATCTTTATAGATTAGATATTTAGTGGTTTTTCCTTGGTAGTATTCACATCCAAGACCTTCAGTATAGTATTATTTATGGAGATAGTGTTTGATACTCTGTGGCACTCTACAAAGATAAATGTTTTGTAGTTTATTATAGTGGAAAAGGTTTAGTATATAGGCCTATTTAGTTAGGAACTAGTAGGCTTATATAGTACTATTATTATCTAGAGTTAATTAAGGGTTAATAGTCCTATCTATAGGCTTTCCAGTATATATTGCAAACTCCTTCTATTATCTATCTTTAGTTTATTATTAGATAGTGGTGTAACTTAGACCTTTTTTCCTTTATAGGCTATTATTAGACTAGGTTAGTCTTTTGCTATATTCTAATTTTGTGAGCTTATATACTACTTCATTTCCTTAGATACCTTTATAACTAGGTGACTAATCTAGAAGGGTTATTATTCCTTTATTAGTGAGAGACTTATTTATCACAAAAATCTCTTTTGCTATATATTAGGTAGGAAAGGGGAAAGGGTTATATATTACAAATACTGATTTTATAGTAGCATTACCTAAACTATGAAAAGGATATACCTGATATTCATATAAGGCTTACATGAGTTCGTATAATATAGTATAGTATAATATAGGCTTTGACAAACTTGTTTAAAGTCAACCTAATAGTTATGACATGATCAGTAACATAGGTAATATACAAGTGTTATTGAAGATCGAATAGGAGGTTAAACCTATAATAATCCTAGGTAATCTTTACCAAGTCTATAATCAGTGTCCAGTATAATTGTACCACCTTGGAAGGAAACTGAAAGAGACACTTGTATGAAATTACTTCTATAAGGTTTGAACAATGTTATTCCTTATATAACCTGATATACAAACTAGTGTATTTAAGGAGGAAGAGGATAAGGGGGGGTAGTAAAGCCCACCTTAGTGGTATCTTTATCTCAAATACTATAGGCTTACCGGAGCCCTCCTCAGCAGTACCTTTATCTCAAATACCATGGGATTAGTGAAGCCTACCTTAGCAGTATCTCCATCTTCATTACTATAGGCTTGACAAAACCTAACTTATGGGTATTACTATCTCTGATACTGTGGGCTTGATAAAGCCTACTTCAGTGTTATCTCTATCTTCAATATCGTAGGCTTAATGAAACCTACCTCAGTGGTATCTCTATCTCTAATACTATAGGCTTGATAAAGCCTACCTCAGTCATATCTCATTCTCTGATACTGTGGGCTTAACAAAGCCTACCTTAGTGGTATCTCCATCTTCGATACTATAGGCTTAATAAAGTCTACCTCAGTAGTATCTCTATCTTCAATACCATAGGCTTGATAAAGCCCACCTCAGTAGTATCTCCATCTTCAATACTATAGGCTTAATAAAGCCTACCTCAGTAGTATCTCCATCTTCAATACTATAGGCTTGATAAAGTCCACCTCAGTAGTATCTCCATCTTCAATACTATAGGCTTAATGAAGCCTACCTTAGTAGTATCTCTATCTTCAATACTATAGGCTTGTTAAAGCCTACCTCAGCAGTATCTCAGTCTTCAATACTATAGGCTTAATAAAGCCTACCTCAGCAGTATCTCTATCTTCAATACTGTAGGCTTAATGAAGCCCACCTAAGTAGTATCTCTATCCCTGATACTGTAGGCTTAAAGAAGCCTACCTTAGTAGTATCTTTGTCTTCAATACTGTAGGCTTAATGAAGCCCTCCTCAGTAGTATCTTTGTCTATAATACCCTAAGCTTAGTGAAGCCTTCCTCAGTGGTATCTTCATCTCTATTACTATAGGCCTAACTCAGGCTACCTCTATGATATGCTTATTATGATCAATGAAGCTCATCATTGGCATCACTGATCCTTATGGATAATAAAGCAAGATACAGGATACTTATTATATTTGTTATCTTACCAAGGCCTATAAACTCTGTTACTACCTTCTAGTGGTAACTAGCTTTATGCAGGGAAAACTATACCTATTACACAGTGATTTGCCTCTCTTCTATTATCTTATTTATATTTATAATAGATTGAAGGGATGAGTTATATCAATGGTCTTCTAAAGACTGGAAAGTACTTCTTAGCTATATAAGAGGGAATGGTGTTCACTTTGATGTTGATCAGATGATCTAGAAGGTGGTGTAGCTATTCATAGGTATATAACCACTCCTATCATTTGTTAAGATAAGTAGTTCATTAATCCATCTAAGATCAGGGAACTTGTCTTAAAGGAATAACAATTCTTAAAGTTAGATCTTGGATAGAGATTGGTACACTGTACATGATAATGAGGATTGCCTAGTTTGTAAGTTCCTGATCATCAGCCTTTGTCTCTTACATAATGTACCTTAAGGAGCAATAACTCTCAAGTTAGATCTCTGATAGAGATTAGTACACTGTACATGACAATGAGAATTGCCTTGTAGGTAAGTTATCTGATCTTTAACTCATATCTCCTAACTGATTTGAGATGTTAGGTAGGATAGCCAACTGGCATGTAGAACTCATAGAGAGGTTCCTATAATATTATATACTGCTGTAAGTACTACCTAGCTATCTGAAAAGATTGTCACTTTTTTTATGCTTAAGTTTTCTTATATTAACTTAGATTAGAGTTGAAAGGATGGATAAATTCCCTCTAGCTCATTATTAAAGACTTGTACTATTATACCTAGACTGTTACTTTTAACTGCTTCCTATTTGTCTTAGTAGAAGAGGATACTGGTATAACTGACTTACTTTTTATTATTGATTTTGGATGTATTAGATTAGAGAGCTACTTCTATATTATCACTCATTTCGGGGAAAGATTTTAAAGTTATTTCTTATCTTTAAACTTTAAGAGGGTTACCTTTCCTTTGTTCAAGATAGGCTATAGTATTGAGGGCTAGAGGAGCTTGTAAATAGTCAAGGTATTCCTTTGGATATTATATTTAGTAGTAGTATCTGTTATGAACACTGGTAGTAGTCATGTCAGCAATACCTGGCCTATGCTATAATAGAGGTTATGCCTATATTGACAACATGTGAGTATTACCACCTCCACCCTTCACCATTGTATTAAGTACACTGGAGTTTGATCCTATATTACATAACCTCATAGCATATCGTAGTATGGTATAGCTTTACCATTAGCTTTGACTATGCATAGAAAGTCAGGCCTATAGTTATCATATAATCAGATATTAGTATGATACAACATTGGCCTAGTCAGCTATAAGGTCATGATTAGGTGATTAGACTTGTATCATAAGAGACTAGTAGTAAATGGGAGTGAGGCCTATGAGAGTATTAGGCAATTATAGTCAAATTGAGTACTAATCGCATCCTGTCCTTCTGGACTCTTCTACAGGTTTTGGTGATTAGGAATCAAAGGGTAGTCTAGATTGTGAGAGTGTTTCTTTGTGTTTCTATTTTATTTGTTATCTCTTTATCATCTTAGGTAAAGGAAGTTATATTTAAGCATATGTCTCTTTCTCTTATAGTTCTCTTTCCTTCTTCCTTGTTTAGCACATAGCTATATTGTCTTCTCTATGATCACTATTGTGAAAGCCTTTGAGTTATCTTCAAGCCTTAAAAAATATATTTGTCTTTTCTCTTCTTTACAAAGTCTTCCCTAAACTTATAGGAAAGGTATCCTTTCAGTTAAGCTTTCATTTAGCTGTGATATTTAAGTTTAGTCAGTAATTTTTGCGAAGCGTGCCTGAGGTATCATTACTGAGTCTTTATATTCTATATAGGGTGATCTATCATAGTATCACATCAATTTACAGTATTCTAGTTATTGATAATATACTAGAAAAGGTCTTGTACTTCTAGTTAAGGGTCCTAGGGGTAGTTGGTCTATTATTTTTGCAGTCAAGGAGAGGGGGAAGCCTTTTATAGTTAGGATAGGTTTTGTTAATAGTGAGTAAATATGCCCTGTAGTTGTACTAGTATCATTTAATTTAGAGGACTATAGGGGGGATCTTGGCCTCTATAAGTACTCTAGTAGTGTTCATAGTCTAGAATATACTATATACCTATTTGATATAAGTTAATAATGCTAAGCTAAGGTACTGCTCTACTTTGGTTATAATCAGGTTATGGTAAAAGGTGTCTGCTCTATAGAAAATGGATAGGATAGTAACTGCTTTAACTAGTTTTGAGGATATTATAGCTACTAAACCTCTAGCTCCTAATAAGAACCTTCTTATCATGTTGAGAGCTACTTAGATATACCTAACCTATTATTGGTAGTAGTGTAGGACTCCTTTATTTTAGTGTAAGATGATTCCTATATACCTGACAATTTTCCTTGTATACTATTTTTTTACCTTCTATAGTAATGCTAGGGGTTTCACTTCCTTGCAGTCTGATATACTGGAGTTCAGTTTTTCCTTTACTTAGGGATAGGTTTAGCCTAAGAAGCCTAGACTTAAGCTTTGACTAGTAAAAATTCTATAGAAATAAGATATTTTCCTAATAACTCTTGGTTGCATACATGATACAGATATTATCTATATATATGAATATTTTTAGTACCCTACTATCCCTTATTATCTATATAATATAAATGTTGAAATAGAGTGGGGAAATAGGAAATCCCTAGGAGACTCCAGGTTATATTTTGAAAAATTTTGAGGCTATTCCTTTATTTATTAATGCAAGGCTATAATTGCTAATAAAGGAGAGGGTCAAGCTAACTATATACACTGGAATATTATATTTTCAGAGGATTTCAATTAACTTTCTCTTGTTGACTCTATTGAAGACCTTTTCAATATCTATAAATAGGAGTATTACTTTTTTTCCTAAGTTCTACATTAACCTAAACTTATGCTTTAATGTATTCACTGTATCAGTTACTAATCTTCCTAGGAGGGATCCATACTAACTTATGAATATTATGTTATTATTAATAGTATGTTGTACTAGACTTGTTATTATTTTTTTAGGACCTTATATAAGGTATTGATAAGGAAGAGGCATCAGTAGGAATTAGGGCTATAGTTTCATTTTTTAGGTTTTAGTATTATGATATATAGTTTTCTTTTGAAAGACTTCAGATGTACTCTATACTACATGAGTAGTGAGAGAAGTGAGGGAAGTACATGCAGGGAAACTTCTGCAATCTTTTTCTATATAGTGTACTAGATTTCATCCAGTCCTAGTGCAGTATTATAGGAGATACTCCTTAGGGTATATGCTACTTCTTCTAGAGTTATCTATTTATTCATAAGTACTATAGGTGATAGTATAAGGTCTAAGTATTCTAGTATAAATTAGAAATAATAGCCAATTATAGCCTGTACTATCTCTTATCCAGTAATATTACATTGTTAATGGGGGGGAGGGGATAGTCTCTAGTTAGTCTAGTGTACTTTAGGGTAGTCTAGAGGTCTTTGTTGTTGACTTCTTAGAGGAGGAATAAGTCCTCTCTCAGTTACTATGATGCAGGCAGGGTATACTGGCCAATTAAGGCCCTATGTTATAGCTACATATTTAGGAGCAAACTTCGCTAAGCACTATCAGGGTAACCCTTCATACAGCTATTGACTTCTTAGAGAAAGTCATTCCAATGCTATTTTTTCAGTTTTGTATGCCTTTTTCCTAAATTATTTTTTTTACCTTTAGTATATGCAACTGCTGTTTTATTATTTCCTATATTCTTTTTAGTGTTATAGCAGAGGTATATGAGCTCCTTTTTCAGCTTAGTAAGGTCTTCACTCCACTATACTTTAGATATAGCTACAATTATCTTTTTAGGGAGGGTGTTATATTTTGAGACTATTTCTAGGAGATTGTTTTTATTTTCTTCTAGCTACACATCAGGCTAATAGGGCTAATAGGGAGTAGGCTTATAGTCTTATAGGTTCTCTTTAACTTTCTCCTAGTTAGCTTTTTTGTAGTTGTATTTTAGCCTCTTAGAGCTAGGTCAGGTAGGCTTTAAGAGGGTGATAGTAATAACTTTGTAGTTACTTATAGTCTATACAGTATCTATGGTGATCTGCCAGTCTATGTTCTATTCTATTACTTATAGGGAGAGGAAGGTGAGGTTAATAGTTATATCTCTTTAGGATGAGGAAGGGCAGATTCTTATTACAGTGCCTAGGGGTATAAGAAGGTAATATCCTTGTTTGTATACATATTTAATAAGTAGTTCTACTCACCATGTTTCTATATCACTAGTTTTAACCTACTAGGGATAATGTACATTAAAGTCACATAATATAAGGTTCTTATTTTATATAAACATATCCTTCTATTGTTACCTAGTGGTCTTAGTTCCTAGGGGGAGGTATATGTCAGAGATATTGAGGTAGTTAGATTTGTTGATGTAGATTTAGATAACTTGTTAGTCACCTTCTATGTAACTGATTAGGAAAGGTTTTAGTAGAGAGGATTTTAATATATATATAGCCCCTCTTGACCTAGTTTTCTGGCTTATAAAAAAATGATAAAAAGACTAGTAGGAGGAGGGCATAATATCATAGGTTAAGGGTTCTTATATAAGATAAGAGAGTATACACAATTTTATTCCCTAACTAAGTTTTACATCTTCTATCCTCTCATAAGGCATTTACACTTAATGAAAAGCAATAACATAACTAGCAGAAAAAGATGGAGAAAGGAAAGGAAAAGAAAAGAAATAGAAAAAGATAAAGAAATGGAAAAAAGAAAAAATAAAGGTAGAAGGAAAAAGGAAAAAAGTAAAAAGAAGAGAGAATATAGCACCTATCTATTCCTTTTATTACAACTAAATTAACCTATAGAGGACTCAGTAGTAGCTTTGGGGGTCTTCTAATTCCTTATTTTACTAACTTTTTCTATAGGTCAGGATCTTTATACAGGAGTAACATAAGAGATGATGATGATAATTATTCATTCTTCATTTTCTAAACCACTCTTTATAATTTACAAAATAATTCATATGTAGCTCAAAGCTATAGCATACCTAAAAGTATTCCTCCTCTTTACAAACTAAGGAAACTACCTATTCAAAAAAAAAAAAAATGGTACCTAAAAACAAGAATAAAATACAAGATGTTTTAACTCATTTAATTCTTACTAAAGAAAATAAGAAATAAAAGAAAGGATGTATTTCATGAGGTACTTTTTGTGACTGTGCCTTACTTATTCAGTTTGTTTTAGTGTATATGTTGTTATTTATTTGCAAGCAACTGTAGGGGTTTTCAGGTATCAGCAATGTATTTCTAAGTAGGTGGCAGAAGTGGGAGATCATTTTTAGGGGTATTGTCTTGTTTTCATTTATAGCCTACAATTGTATTAGTTGCCCTTAAAGGTAGTTAAGTGGTAAAAGTAAGGTTTAGCCAAGTACTATTCTGCATAATTTTTAGTGATCATTTTAGGAGGCCTAAGCACCTCTCCTATGAACTCTGAGATTAGAACACTAAAGAATTAGGAGAGATTGAAGGTATTGAGAGGAAATATCCTCTATATAGTACAAGCTATAGTATAGGATAAGGTGAGTTGTACCTAGGGATTTATAATAGGGAATCAAATATCTAGTTATACAAGGGTTTCTTATTCTGTCATAGTGACCACCATCCTACCCCATAGGATAACTTGTTAAGCTGTAAAATCTGTCCATTAGTAGTGCATTCATCTAACTGAGGGAAATGAGAGAACATTTAGTTAATAACTATTTAGGTACTTAGAGAGAGGTTTTACTTGTAAATAGAGGGACACTAGCATTTTACAATTCTATAGGGGTTATTCCTCAAAGGATCTTCTACTACCATAGTTTATGTACTATGTACTAACCTCTATATAAGGGCTAAATTATGGTTCACTAGACTATGTTGGAGGGTTGTTTTGAAGAAGAGAGTATAGGAGTAGCATCTACCTATGAGGTATTAAGGAACAAAAAAATGTAGAGAAGAGGTATTATAATAGGAGGTCTCCAAACTATCATCAAAGGGAGATGTTAAGATTCCACAGTAAGGTAGGGGGAAGTGTGAAGAATATAAGAGGCTAAGGTAAGATAAGAGAGTACATAAGATCATATTCCTTAACTAAGTTTTATATCCTTTATCCTCCAGTAGGGTATTTATACTTAATGAAAAGCAATAACATAAAAAGTAGAAAAAGATAGAAAAAAGGTGAAAAGAAAAAAGGAAAAAGAAAAAGATAAAAAGAAGTTAGAAAAATACATAGAAGTAAACAAGTTAAAAAAAGGAATAGAAAAAATAGAAGTCTCTTATCCAATCCTTATATCTATCTAAAGAATAACCTGTAGGGGGCTAGGTTTTATGTATTATATTATTCCTTCCTTTACCAACTTTTCTGATTGCTCTATTTCTACTTTATCTAGTGATGGTAGATATGTTATAGAGGAGATACCTTTTTATACTTCTGCTGATCTTATACTTTTACCTTCTATTTTTCCTAATATTATTTTGAATAGGTAGATTTTGTAGAAAAAGGAGGTTGACTTTTAGGTACACTATAGCCTAGGGCTGCATATGGATTCTTTTGTAAGCTGTGAAGAGTAGTTTAGAAAATAAAGAATGAATAATTATTATCATCCTTTACTAACTTTGTCTATAAGTTACAATCTTTGTAAAGTAGGTATTTGGTAGTCTTTCCTTCATAATATCAGGAGTAGAGAGCTTAAGTTATGAAATACTCTTAGAGATAATGTTCAATACTTTATAGGAGTCTGTATAGATAGATATTTTTTTCCTGATATATTTACCTGAAGTTAGGGATGTACAGTTGTCTAGTTTAGAACTAGTAAGCTTATACTGTATTGTATTTATCAAGTGTAGAGTATAGGTGAGTTCATTTATCTATAGTTCTCCTAGCATATAATTTAAAGCTTTTCTATTGGTAATCTTTTATTTAATATTGAATAGTAGTATAGGTAATAGTCCTCTTCCTTTCAGGGCTATTATAGGCCTAGGTTATAGGCTTAGAGGACTTATTTTTCGCTAGCTTATCTACTTTTTCATTATTGAGGATGCCTTCATATCCCAGAGACTAATCTATTATAACTATCATATTTTTGGTTCTTAGTTTTTTATTGAGATTGAATATTTCTTTAGTAAAGTACTAGGTAGGGGAGAGGATGATAATGATGATTATTATTTAGTTCTTTTTTGACTACATGAGGCTACAAACTTTATAAATTCTCTACCTATAGCATTGAACATATTCAGGGCCATCTACATATAGTCAACAAGTATGGTTTGTCACCTTAGCATAAATAAAACTGAATAAAGGAAAAGAGCATTCAAAATAAAACAAAGGAAAATAAAGAAAAGATAAGCTATATGACTGATTCCATTCATTCCCCCCCTCCTCTACCTGAAAATAAAAGAAACAAATAATCGAAGAAATAATAGTCAGTCACTTAAGGTATGGTGACAGATAGGTAAGATCTGTCAAGTATCATTTTGGTGACCTGTACTATTGCTCTAGGGGGCCTAAGTACCCCTCCTAGGAACTCTGAGAGTGATGCCATAATCAAGGAGGTATTGTATAGTTGGAGTCCCTACATGTTACAAGTAATAATTAGGATAATGGAAAGTTGCACTTACTATGACTACTGTCCTATCTTACTTAACCACTAGTCATGCTGTAAACTCTGCCTGCAGGTGTCCACTTGCCTACTCGCTAATACAGTTGGGATTCAGCTATAGGGTGTACTTATTGACAAGGGTTCTCAGGTATCACTGTGCCATATCATATCTTGCTAGCTAAAGTTATATAGTCAGAAAGGTAAAGAGAAAGACTAGGCTAATGTGGTAGCCTACAAGGAGAATCTTTACCTAAAGGTAAGGGGGGTGTTAAGAATCTAGAGGTGCCTAGTAGGGTATGGCAATAGGTTATAAGCTAACTTGAGTATAGCCTAGCTATCTAAAAAGACCATTACACTTGTGATATTAGGGTTACTATCTATATTGTTATAAACACTGACTTTATAGTGGTGTTACCTAAACTATAAAAGCGCTATACCTGATAATCATAAGGCTTACATAAGTTAGTATAGTATAGCATAGCATAATATAGGCTTTGACAAAACCTGTTAAAAGTTAAGCTAATAGTTATTACATGATCAGCTATAGGGGTAGTATGTAAGTATTATTGAAGACTAAATAGGAGGTTAAACCTATGATGATCTGAGGTGATCTTTACCAAGTCTATAATTATTGTTTAGTAAAATCTTACTACCTTAGAAGAAAACAGAAAGAGATACTTATATAAAATTATTTCTATAAGGTTTAAGTAATATTATTTCTTATATAACTTAATACACACTTTGATATATTTAGGGATAAATAAGGAAGAGGATAGGGGGAGTAAAGGAAGCCCTCCTCAGTAGTATCTTTATCTCTAATACTATAGGCTTAATAAATTTCTCCTTAGCTGTATCTTTATCTCTGATACTATAGGCTTAATGAAGCCCTCCTCAGCAGTATCTTTATCTCTAATACCATAGCCTTAATAAAGCCCTCCTTAGCAGTATCTTCTTCTCTAATACTATGCATTTAATGAACCCCTCCTTAGTAGTATCTTCTTCTCTAATACTATGGGCCTAATAAAGTCCTCCTCAGTGGTATCTTCTTCTATAATATTATAGGCTCAATGAAGCCCTCCTTAGTGGTTTCTTCATCTCTGATACTGTAGGCTTAATAAAGCCCTCCCAAGTAGTGTCTTCTCTAATACCCTAGGCTTAATAAAGCCCTCCTCAGTAGTATCTTCTTCACCAATACTATAGGCTTAATAAAGCCCTCCTCAGTAGTATATTCATCTCTAATACTGAAGCCAACCTCAGTAGTATCTTTATCTCTAATACTATGGGCTTAATAAAACCTACCTCAGTACTATATTTATCTCTCATACTATAGGCTTAATGAATCTTACCTTAATGGTATCTTTATCTCTAATACTATAGGCTTAATAAAGTATACCTCAGTAGTATCTTCATCTCTAATACCATAGGCTTAATGAAGCCTACCTCAGTAGTATATTCTTTTATAATACCATAGGCTTAATAAAGCCTACCTTAGTGGTATCTTCATCTCTGATACTGTGGGCTTAATTAAGCATACTTTATCAGTATCCTTATCTCCATTTCTATAGGCCTAACTTAGGCTACCTCTATAATGTCCTTATTATAATTAATGAAGCTCATCATCAACATCACTGATTCTTATACCTAATGAAGCAAGATATAGGCTACTCATATGACAGAAGACTCGTTGAGGATATAGATGCAGGTATTAACACAAGAAGCTTTGCAAGAGGGTCTTACTAAGTGAACTCAGATATCTCAACCAGCAAGTTAGAACCACTTGTATTTTCTACCTTTATCGAGGAGTCAGGAGAGGATAAAGAATTGAGCAAAATATATTCTTAAGGCTCAAAGATGGTATAAGACTTTGTATAATAGCTAGAGAGAGAAGAAGAAGAAACAAAACATATCACTAGTCTGCTCCCTCTCAAATAACCATTTCTGACTAAGTAACTATAGAGAAACTTTACAAATGAAATGAACCCTATAGAAACATTCTAACATGATTCCCTATTCTTTTCACGATTCCCTATAGGAGATCAGGTTCATGATCGGAGAATTGAAGAAAGGTTTTGGCATAATCATTTAGGACTTTTCAGAGAAGAGACTCATCAAGTCCTATCCTCCAACAATGTGACTGATTAGCATATCATGATGAGATCAAGGTGACGAGTCCTATCATCAATCATGTATGTCTAATCTTGTGTATGTCATGTTGTCAATGCCTCACCTTACTTAGTCAAAGCTCTGTGGCGATAACACTCATTACGTGATTCCGTGGCTCATAAGGTGATCATGAGTTCTGACATACCTTCTGGTTGACTTGGAATAATGTCCACACATGTCCTAGTACCTAGGTAGACTACTTGGTACAGTCACCTGTAACAACTCATTATATTCATTATCTTACCAAGGCCTATTAACTCTGTCACTACCTTCTAGTAGTAACCACCTTTATATAGGGTAAACCATATATATTGTACAGTGATTTACCTCTCTTCTATTATCTTAGTTATCTTTATAATAGATTGAAGGAATAAGTTATATTAATAGTATTCTGATGACTAGAACATACTTCTCACCTATATAAGAGGGAACAGTATTTGCTTTGATATTGATTAGGTGATCTAGAGGGTAGCATAGCTATTTATAGGTACATAACTACTCCTATCATTTATTAAGATAAGTGGTTCTTTAATCTATCTAAGAACAGGAAACTTATCTTAGAGGAGTAGCAATTCTCAGGTTAGATCTCAGATAGAGATTAGTACATAGTATATGACAATAAGGATTACCTAATAAGTGAATTATCTAATCCCTAGCCTTTATCTCTTAGGTAATATACCTTAATGAACAACAAGTCTCAAGTCAGATCTTAGATAGAGATTAGTATACTATATATGATAATAAGAATTACCTTATCAGTAATTTATCTAATCTTTAGCCTATGTCTCCTGCATGATTTAAGATGTTTACTAGGATAGCCAACTAGTATATAGAACTTATTGAGAGGTTCCTATAATATAATAGTGATTTGGGAGATGGAAGGAGTTTTTTATACCATTAAGTTCTTCATCAAAAACTTAAACTCTAGTACTAAGTCCCTTTTTACTTGTTGAATACAAGAGAGTAAAAATATTTATTTTCCCTAACTAAATTTTACATCCTTTATCCTTAAGACAAGAGAGTATATGCATTTACTTTCCTTAACTAAGTTTTATATCCTTTATCCTCTAGCAGGGCATTTATACTTAACTAAAAGCAATAATATAACTATTAGTAAAATATGAAGAAAAGAAAGAAAGAAAAAAGGAAAAGAAAAGAAAAGAGCAAATTAAATATTTAAGATAACTAAGAAAAGTTTCTATCAAAATGAAAAAAAAATGAATCTCCTATCCATTCCTCTAAATTACTACTTGTAGGGGGCTTAGCAGGGGCTTCATTAGTCTTCTAATTCCTTCTTTAACTAACTTTTTCCATAGCTTGTAGTCCTTGTAAAGTATATATTCTGTAGCCTTGTTTTTATAAAGTTTTTATTATAATTCACAGGTAGTATAGTACACTTGTAGGTAGTATTTAATAGACTAGTAGGAGCTGTAGAGGTATAGTTTTGTTTATAGTACAGATGTTGGAGATTTAGGATAAAGATAATAGATAATGATGATGATAATTATTGATTTCAATTTTGAGTATAGAAGACTATCTACTTTATGGATCCTCTGCAAATAGTGTCAACTATATGTGAGGTCATCTGTATACACCTTAAAACTATGGTATATTACCCCTAGTACAAAAAAGAAAAGAAAAACAAAGGAAAGAAGTTTTATAACACACTTAAAGAAATAAAATACATGATGTTTTAACTCCTTTAATTCTAACTAAAGAAAATAAGAAATAAAGGAAAGGATATATTTTACAAGGTAATTTTTTTACAAGCATACCTCCCTTATTTTTTTTGTTTTAGTATACATGTTATTCTTTGGTCATAATTGACTGTGGGGTTTTTAGGTGTCAGCACTGCACTTCTGAGCAGGTGATAGAAATAGTAGATCATTTTTATAGGTGTTATCTTTTTTTGTTTGAAGCCTGTATTTTGTGATAGATTACCCTATATAGCATGTAAAGACTTGGTAAAGATACCTTAGGCATGCTTTGCAAACATTACTGAGTAGACTCAAATATCTCAGCTAAATAAAAGCTTAACTGAAAGGATATCTTTCCTACAAGTACAGGGCAGACTTCTTGTAAGAAGAGAGAAGAACAAATATATTCTTTAAGGCTCAAAGATAACTCAAAGGCTTTCATGATGGTGATCATAGAGGAGACAAGTAGCTATATACTAAAGAAGAAAGGAAGAGAAGAGACAAAGACAAGATACACTCTATTCCCATTTTTCAAAGTACATTTTAGAGATAAAGACAATACAGAACCACATGCTTAAATACACTTCTTTTTTATAAGATGACAAAGAGATAATAAAGGAAATAGAAACCCAAAGAACTATTCCATAATCTAGACCATCCTTTAATTCCCAATTGATGAAACCTATAGAAGAGTCTGGAAAGGATAGGATACGATTAGTACTCGATTTGACTATGATCACCAATACTCTCATAGGTCTTACTCCTATTTAGTACTAGTCTCTTGTAATACAAGTCTAATCACCTAATTATGACTTTATAGCTAACTAGGCTAATATTATGTCATGCTATTAGCTGATCACATAGTAACTGTAGGGCTGACTTCCTACAGCTAGTCAGGGCTAATGGCAAACCCATACCATGCTATACCACATCATGAGGTCATGTGATAGAGGATCGTCTCTAGAGCGCTTAATACAATAGTGAAGGAATAGAGATGGCATAATCATATGTTGATAATTTAAGTGTAACCTCCATTATAGTATATTGTCCTAGTACTAATAATATGACTACTACCGGTGTTCATAACATATTTGTATTAGTTACCCTCATAAGTAGTTAAGTAGCAAAACTGAGGTTTAGCTAAGTAATATTATACATGATTTCTAGGGATTATTCTAGGAGGCCTAAGCATCTCTCCTAGGAACTCTAAGAATCAAACACTAAAGAATCAGGAGAGTGTAAAGGTATTGAGGGGATAGATCCTCTACATAGTCAAATTTATAGTACCAGATACAGTAAGTGGTATATAGGGATTCTTAACCTATTATAGTAACTACCATCCTACCTTATACAACAACTTATTACACTGTAAAATCTATCTATTAGTAGTATGTTTATCTAACCAAGGGATGCAAGAGAATATTTAGTAGATAAATGTTGGAGCACTTAGAGAGAGGTTTTACTTTTGAATAGAGGGATGCTAGTATTTCATAATCATGTAGAGGTTGTTCCTCAAAGTATTATCTTTTGCTAGTATAGTTTGTATACTATATACTAAACTCTATCTGAAGGCTAAACTGTGGTTTACTGGACTAGCTTATATTAGTGAGGAAGTGTAGAAAAAGGAGTGTAATAGTGGCCTTAAGCTAGGAGGTATTAGAGAGTAAAAGAGTGTAGGTAAAGAGGTATCATGATAGGAGATCTCTAAACTATCATAAAAAGGAGGTTTTGAGATTCTACTATAAGGTGTGGGGAAGAGTATAGAGTGCAAGAGGTCTGATGAATGCAAGAGAGCCGTATGAAGGGTTACCCTGACGGTGCTTAGCGAAATCGCTCCTGTATTACGCGACTATGTCATATGCTCTTAATTGAGTGCGACGCCCCGTCCGTACATCAGTGATCCGAGGGAGGATGAGATAAGATGAATGCAAGAGAGTACATTTAAAGACTACTTTAAATACTAACTCTAACATAGGAAATGACTAAGAGATAATAAAGGAATAAGAAGAAAATAGAACCCTATAGAAACTATCTCTTATAAATTAATGATCACTAATTACCATTCTTGTATAGCCTAGAAGAGTCCAGATTTCAGACAAGTAATAGTTACTATTAATAAGCAATAGATCTATAATAACTCTAATATATCATCATCATCTTATAATTATAGGCTCAATTAGTTAGATAGCCTCTTCTACAATAATGACTAATTCTACTACATAGGTTATCCTAGTTCTCACTTAATCATATATTATTATATATATATAGGTTAGCTATAATTAGTCAGATCATCATACTATACTAGAAGTAGGATATATCACTCTAGTAGTATAGAGCCTAGTAGCAGTGAAAGGGATAATATATACTATTTGTATTATAGGTAATAGTCTATAATTATATAAGTCTATAGTACCATATATGATAGATCATCCTAGATAGATTATAAAGGCTCAGTAATAATACCTTAAGTATACTTCACAAGTATTACTGAGTAAACTTAGATATCTCAACTCTTGATAGCTTAACTAGAAAGAGTTCTTTCCTATAAGCTTAGGGTTATGAATTCTTATTAGAGGGCTATATAAAGGGTTACCCTAATAGCACTTAGCAAGTTTACTCCTATGTATATAGTCATATCATAAGCCCTTAATTATGGTGGTATGCCCTACCCATGCTCAGTGTACTATAGGAAGAAGCAAAGCTCTTCTTATTAGAAGAGCAAAAGGATAAATATATTCTTAAGGCTTAAGGGTAGACTTAGAGGACTCATAATAGTGAATTAGAGAAGATATATTAGCTATATACTAAAGAGAAAAGAAGAAGAAACCTAATAAGAGAGAAGTAAGGGGGGGGGAGGGGAGGGGGGGTAATTTATTTTTATTCTTATGACCCTAAAGGGGTTATCCAAAGAATATCTTATTATAGCTAGTTAAATCTATAGAGTATTAAAAATATATCTCCTCTGAAATATATAAAAAAAGTAGCACAAAATCCAATAAGAGAGAAGAGGGAATGAGGGGGTAGGGTAATTCGTTTTTATTCTTACAATCCCAAAGGGGTTATTTAAAGAATATCCTCTTATAGCTAGTTAAAGCTATGGAGTACTAAGAATACCATAATAAGAGAGAAAGAGGGGGGGGGGGGTAAATTATTTTATTTTATCTTTATAACCCTCAAGGGGTTATCGAAACTTTTTTCCTTCTGTCATACTCTCTAGCGGGCGGCACTATTTGCGAACTTAATCAAATAGCCTAACTAAGAGAGGGAGCGATACATTACTAAGTGCTATTAAGGTATCCCTTCATACAGTCCCTCAAGG
>JABYPW010001126.1:0-17567 GCA_016880775.1 Phymatotrichopsis omnivora
CGTCCTGTCCATTCCAGACTCTTCTACAGGTTTCGGCGATTAGGAATCAGGAGATGGTCTAGAACGGGTCTTAGTTCTTTGTGTTTCTATTTCCTTTGTCATCTCTTTGTCAGCTCGGGTGAAGGATGGGATATATAAGTGCGTGGTTGTTTCTGTCTTGTTGTCTCAGGCCTCTTGCACTTTCCTTCCCCCCCCCCCACATTACACGGTCGGCTACAACGAAGAGCTCGCCTACCTTCGCGATAGTCAACAAAGCGCATAAAAATCCCGTGACAAAATACGTCTATCCCATCACTGCCTGGCCCTCGGATAGAGGTTGGAGCACCGCTCACAGGCCGAGTTGAAAATAGAGTACGAAAATCACGGTCGGAAAAAACCAAAATGTCACAACAAAATCCCATCATCGTATCCAGTGGAGAAACCTCCACCAACTCCTCACAAAACTCCGAGAACCTGCCCACACTTGACCCAGCCATCATCAACAATCCCGTCCGCACCAGACTACCGACGTCGCAACCAACCATCTCCGAAGCGCAGAGCGCAGTCACCCCTACACCGGACTTTCAAAGCCCCCGCCCCTTCAACCAAGAAAACATCGCCCCCCAAGACGAGTGGAACGTCGACCACAGGCTCACCGAACAGGACGTTCAGCGCCTACAACTGGCCGAAGAAAACCACCTCCCCATCCAAACCCCGACCAACACCCAAACCACCTCCTCAGGTCATACCACAATCTTGGCACAAGGACATGAGGACAACTAACCCCATCAAAGTACAGCTGAGGCAATACTACAGCTCACCCCCTATGCTCCAACCCCCCAACACCAGAGCACAGCCGAGGGCATTCTGAACTTCTCCCCCTACTCGCCCACCATGGACGTAGACAGAGGGGTCAACAGGAACCCAACACCCCCGAGCGCACAACCAGATGACAGCTACCTGACCTTCAAAGGATCAAGGAATAGATCCCTTTCATCCCTCTCCCTCCCGTCCCTCCCAAACTCGAACTCCAACAGATCCATGCACGCGGATGCAGACTCCGATACGGAATCAGACAAGACTACCAGACCAATTACGGACAAAGGCAAAAGAAGAGCCCAATCAGTCCCAAGAGAAACCTTCTCCCCAATCCCCATGCACCAAAGATACGAATTGGCAAGCATGATGCCCGACAACCAAGGAAAGACCTTCCAACAGCTCATAGACAACGACGATAAAAGAGTCTTCCTGAACGCAGAGGCCTTCGGAAGCATGGCCCAAGCACTAAACCACATCTGGAGAAAATTAGATGAAATGCACTCCGAAAGACACGAACTGAACGATCACATACGACAAATCAACAAACAGGTCCAAGACCAGACCAACGAAATAAGACACCTCAAGGCCACAGTGCACAGGTTGTCCTCCAGCACCTCCAACCCCCACCCCCCTCCAGCTCTTCCACTGCCCCAACACCAGAGCCAAACACAAAGCAGCAGCAAAAAGACCACGCCGCAACCAACAGGCTCACACGTCGAAACACAGAGAACACCAAAATCATCCAAAAGTCCCTCACAGGAAGCTGGCCCAGCAAAGCCACCAACCACAGCCCAGGAAAAAAGAACATGGGCCCAGAAAGCAGCAGAAGGAAACAACAACCCCTCCCCAACCCCCAACCAAAACAACGCCCAAAATACCAGAACCCAAAAAACCAAAACATTCCCAGTGTCCAGAAGAGAATTACATTCTCCCACAACCGGAGTAGTACACCCAGAAGTCGCAAGAGCCAACCCCGAAAAACTAAGAGAAGCCTACGTCAAAGCCCTAGCGGAAAAAGGAGCGCCCACGGAACTAAGAATGATCACAGTCAGGGTAAACCACAAGTCGACAGTAATCATCACCACCCCCCCCACACTGGTCGCAAGAGCCCTAGTCCCATACATCGATATCCTCAACTACGTAACCCAAAAGAACACCAACCCCGATGTTGAAAGAGAAGGATTCCGAGTAGCAACAATGTTCACCGAGCTCATAATCCACTCGGTCCCCACTGAACAGCTAGGAGAAGTCCCAGTGCACAAACTGGCAGAAGAACTCTTTTACGGAACAGACGTCGAAATAGCATCGGCAAGATACCTAAAAAATGAACAAGACAGGAAAAACAACCCCTTGGGCAGAGCCTTCGCAGCAGTGGCAATCCGAATCACCGAAGACCAAGTCCCAAAACTAGGAAAGCAGGTAGTCATCTTCAACCGCACCTGCAAAGTCATGAAATCTCTCAGAGCAAACCCGACAGCAGTATGCTACTGCTGCTTCAAAATTGGACACTTCAGCGCAATGTGCAAAGAGGAAAAGGAAGGCTGCAACTACTGCGGAAACATGCACGCAGCATTCCCCCACCATAACACCAAAAATCACGTATGCCCACAATGCCAGTTCCACGGACCGTGCGAACACAACAAACTCATCTGCACAAACTGCAAAGGCGAACACAGGGCCACGGACCCAGCCTGCCCCGACATAAAAGCGGCAAAAGACGCCCACAACAGAGAACTCGAAGGGAAGAAAACGGCTTGGATGGAGCAGATGACAATGGACACCGAAATGAACCCCGATTTATAAATGGCCAATCAAGAAGAGAAAATACAGTGGGACCTTGGCCCACATCCAATCCTTAAAATCCTACAACACAACTGCCAAAGATCCCAAGCAAACTTCCAATCCCTCATGCAAACAACCGTGCAGAACGGAGCAAACGTAATCGCAATACAAGAACCCCCAACCTTCAACAACGCCCCCCCAACCTTTCAAGGATACGCCCGCTTTTACCCCAGCAACACCACAAGATCAATAGTAGCCACCTACGTGAGAATAGACGGCAGAACAAGACCCTTTCCCCAATGGACCAAAGACGGAGACTGCCAAGTCACAAGAATATACTGGAATAGGAACAAGTACACAGACATCACCAACGTATACAAACCCCCAGAACGGAAAGCCAAAGAGGAACCGTGGGACCGGATCTTCACACCAAACAAAAACATAGTCCTAGGAGACATGAACCTACACCACCCGTGGTGGGAAGAAACTACAAAAGACGAAGCAAGAGCAGCAGAACCAATGGTGGACTCAGCGAATAAAAACCTCTACCACCTCCTCAACGAGCAAGATACCCCCACCAGGATAGGCCAAGGAAAACAGAGAGACACTACGATAGACCTAGCTTTCGTCAGCCCAGATCTGGCAAAGTGGAGAACGAACTGGCAGATCACCCCAGCCCAAGCCCAAACCACCAGCGACCATGAAGTCATAGCGATCGCACTAGACTCGAACCAGCCAACGTACGAAAAAACAGTGAGATACGACTTCAAGAGAGCAGACTGGGAAAAAATAGAAGAAAACGTCAAAGAATGGAGAGCACCCCAGTTCAGACCAGAAGAAACAGACAACTGGACAACAGAAGCAATCGAAAGCCTCATGGAAAAAATAAAAGAAAACAAAGCCCTACCTACGATCACCATCCTCCCCAAGTCGAAACCATGGTGGAACAAGGAACTAAGCGAAATGAAAAAGGCGCTAGGAAAAACCAGAAGGAATGGAACAAAACAAGAGATCGTAGAGGCAAAGAAAAACTTCCGGCACAAGGTATACGAAACCAAAAAGGAGCACTGGCACAAGTTCCTAGCCAAAATAAACAACAAAGACCTCTGGAAAGCACTCAAGTACACCCGACCAGCAAGAGACATCCCCCTTCCACCAATAAACGGCGCGACAAACCCCAACGAAAAAGCACAAGTGCTAATCGACCACTTCTTCCCCACAAAGGAAGATCCCCTCCCCCCCCCACCAACAAAAGAACGGCTCACCAAAGAGGAGATCACGAAGGAAGAGCTCAAGTATGCCATCAGGAAAACTCTGCACACGACCGCCCCGGGCCCGGATCAGATAGGGTACACACTATGGAAGCAGCTCGCAGAAACCAACCCCTCCGCAATAATCCAGATCATCCAACTGCTCATGCAGCACGGAGTACACCCCAGAAGCTTCAAAAGAACACTAGGGATCGCCCTCGCCAAACCAAAGAAAGACTCCTACGAAAACCCAAACAGTTATAGGTGCATCTTTCTCATCAACACCATAGGGAAAATCCTGGAGAAAATAATCGCAGTAAGGTTATCCCAGCATGCAATAGAAAACAACATGATCACGGAGAACCAGTACGGAGCACTCCCAGGAAGATCAGTCACGGACGCGATAAACGCCCTCAAACATGACAGCAGGCTAGAACAAAACCAAGGCAAAAAGGTCACCATGCTCTTCATGGACATCGAAAAAGGGTTCGACAGGGTCAACAAGAAAAAGCTACTCGACGTCCTAAGAAAAGGAAACACCCCAGAATACATAATCAGATGGACCTGGTCCTTCCTCAGCCAGCGAAGCCTCGCCTTCTCGGACAAAGGAACACAGTCGGACCAGAAAGATATCAACCCAGGAGTACCACAGGGCTCCCCCATCTCCCCTCTCCTCTTCAATATCTATGTGGCAGAACTGACAAGAGACAGCGGGGCGCAGATAAAGGTTTTCATGTATGTAGATGATATCTGTCTCCTTTGTTCAGGGAAAAGCTATGAAGAGAATTGCAGAGCACTGGAGGAATACGTCAACAGGGTTTTGAAGAAGAAACTGGAAAGCCTTTTACTCTCACTGTCACCGGGAAAAACAGAGTTGCAGCATGTCAGAGCGGAACCAAAGGACAGGCTCCCGGCCACAATCCTAGGAGAAAGAATCGAACACAAGGACGTCGTGCGATACCTCGGGGTCATGCTACACAGAGGAGAAAAGTACACCGCACACTGCCAACACAGACTGGGGCAAGCACAGTTAAGCCTCCGGAACATCAGCAGGCTGGCTACCGGAGCCAGAGGACTCAGCGTACACATGGCCAAAAAACTCGTCAGAGCAGTAGTGTACCCGTCGTTGTATTACGGAGCGGACACCTTTCACCCGAACCTAATCTCTGACAAAGCGATCGGAATCCTCGAAAAAGGATCGAGCCAGGTAGCAAAGTGGGCCTGCGGAATGTTTAGAACAGCCAACAACAACAAAGCGATCCTGGAAGCAGGACTGAACACCCCAGAACTGGAAATCCTCAGATACCAGAAAAACTACGGAGCAAGGATTCTCCAAATCGGAAAGGAACACCCAGTCTACAAGAGAATCCCGCACCTGCCAGACAGACCCAACAAAAAACCCCGACCGCCAAGGACACCAGCGTGGAGCTGCAAAACCTTCTCGGGCACATGGTCCATGACACGAATGCCACAGATCGATGCAATGCTCTGGACCTTAAAAGAGGAACTAGGCGACAAACCCTTCTCGACCAACAAGCTCGCTCCGCCGGTAAGCGCATGGCCTATCGACACTACAGGAAGACCAAAGCTGGCGAACTTCAAGGAAAAAGAAGAATAGCTCAAAACTTTCCCAAGAACCTTCGAAGACTGTCACCTCGCAATTTTCACAGACGCGTCCCAGGTAGGAGACCAAAACCAAGTAGGAATAGGACTGGTCGCGTACCTCAGAAACAAAGAAGTCCTCAGATTCAACAAAAGCCAAGGCCCCGGCTTCCAGGTTTTCGACGGGGAACTAGAAGCCATAAAACTCGCTTTCGAAACAACGGTCAACCTAAAAAGGAAATTCCCAGAGCTCACAAGGGTCACAGTGTTCAGCGACTCATAGGCAGCCTTACGAGCGGCGCAAAACCCATACCCCTCAGACACCCAGCACATAGCCCAGGATATCTTCAAAGAAAACGTCAAGATCGCAGATCTCGGAATAGCGACCAACATGGATTGGGTACCAGCGCACTAGGGAATTACAGGAAACGAAGCCGCAGATGAAGAAGCCAAAAAAGCCTCCATAGCTCCGATCACGAGAACATCGGGTAAAAAGAAAACGTTAACCAGAGCCACCATCCGGCGCAGAATCCGAACGACTCTAAAAACGGCGATGAAAAAGCTCACCGGTAGAGAAGAACCGTACACCGACAAGTATGACCATCTCCCGAGGTTCGCAGCGACAAGAGCCTACCAGTTCAGAACCAACCAAGCCTACATCCCGAATCTCATGCCATGGGACAAAGAGCACAACATTTGCGTATGCGGAGAAACCCAAACGGTACGACACTACCTCCTCGAATGCGAATCCGAACTCAACCCCGCCAAGGGCAGCCCAGAACGGAGTAATTTCGAAACCATCCTCTACGACAATCCAAGCGGCTGGAAAAAACTTGTCGACAAAGGCCTCGGAAGACCCCCAGGAAAAAAGGAAACGCCGGAACCCCCGGAGGTAGTTTTGGACAAGGGAGAGTAAAAGGGCAGGAGGGGGACTCTTTTCTTTTCTTTTTCCTTTTTCCTTTTTCTTTTTTCTTTTCTTTTCTCTTTTTCTTTTGACGAGAGTTGGGAGGAACGGTTTTTTTTTTTGCCATGACGCTCTTTTTATTTCCTTTTCTTTCTAGCTAGTCCATCCTATTAAGTTAGCGAAAAAGACGCCCCGCTGGAGGAAAAGTGTATTTAGATAGGGAATAGAGTATATCTGTCTTGTTGTCTTTCCCTTCTTCCTTCTTTAGCACATAGCTACCTTGTCTTCTCTGCAGTCACCATTGTGAACGCCGTTGAGTTATCTTCGAGCCTTAAAGAATATATTCGTCTTTTCTCGTCTTCAACATTTGAAGTCTACCCTGTTCGTCGTAGGAATGATATCTTCCAGTTGAGCTTTCATTTAGCTGAGATATCTGAGTTTACTCAGTAGCGTTTGCGAAGCGTGCCTGAGGTATCTTTACCGAGTCATATACGAACCATATAGGGTGATCCGTCACAGATATCATCCCCATCATTCCAATCATCCAGGAGATCGACAACTCAAGCTGTAGACGTCTTTTACTGCTTAGAGGAGGAGGAGTTCACGTTATCTTCCACCTTGCATTTGGTTGATATGGATGCAATCTTGACCGCAGAGATAGAGAACTTCCTTGTCGAGTAACAGTCCTTAACACTATAGTGCTTGGACAAGCAGCGTAGACAGGCCTTGTTTTTCTTGGCCCACTCCTTCTCTTCCTCAGTGAGTTGAGGAAGCTTCCCCTTATCCTGGGAAGTTGACCCTGAGGGACACTTGTCCTAGGTCTTCTTTAGCTTGTTGGAAGGAGTAGCCTGGCCCAAGGCCTGCTTAGTCATTTATCCCTTGTGGGACTCCTGGATGGCCACCCGGGCATCCTCCATTGCCAAACCCACTTGCACTACATGAGATAGCCACTCAGCCGCTGGAGTCTCGTAGGTAGTTTGAGCCACTATCACCAGTCGGAGATCTTCCTTCAGGCCCCTCTCTACCCAGAACTTGAAGGACTCCTGGTCGCCCTAGATAACCTAGTTAAGAGCTACCATATGAGTTAGATAGGAGAGGATACCCTTGGTCTATTTAGCATTGATCATCTCCCTGATGGCCTGGAGTTTGGGCACGAAGGCCCCGAAGTATATCTTCATAGCCTTGGTGAAGTCGTCCCAAATGGTGGTCTGCTGGGTCCAACGATGAGAGTTGGCTTACCAACAGATCTGCACAGTACCTGTCATGTACATGGACATGAACCTGGTCTTGCTCCAGTCATGTGGGAAGGGATGGGATTGGAGGGCAAAGTAGTTCTCGCACTGCTTGATGAACTTCCTTATGTCCTTGGCCTTCCCTAAAAACTTCTCTGCATTAGCTGGCTTGGGACCCTTGAAGGAGGCAGACAGGACAGGAGGTAGGGCCAGAGTGGAACGGTTGGAGGGAGGAGCCGGTAGGGCAGTTTGCGCAAGTACTTCCTGCATGATCCACCTGACATCACTCTCATTCAGAGGATAAGGAGAGGTCAGGCAGGGAGGAGGTGCAAAGGAAGTGAAGGAGGTTATTCCCTAGGCCCTTGAAGGTCCTACAAAGGTAGAACAGGCCCGGGGTGGAGGAGGAGTAGGGGAGATGGGTCTGGAAGGGAGCTGAAAGGAAGGCATGCCCCTGCAGAGACCCCTAGGATAAGGAGGTGGAGGTAAAATATGGGTGACCATGTCATCTAGGTCTAGCACCTCATCCGGGTTTCTCAACACTGGAGGGGAGATGATGGACCTATAGTGCTCCTTGTACTGATAGTACAGGTCCTTCCACAACTTGGCATCCTCAGTGGCCTTTATCAGGTCTTCCCTGAGCTTGACCACATCTTCCTTCCTCAAGGTAGACCTAGCAGAGAGAGCTTTGTTCTCTGCTCTTAGGTGAAGGTTTTCATCCTTCACCTCGCTAAGCCTAGCTTAGAGAGGGACCTCACCTTGCTCCAAGACTTGAACCCTGGCCTTTGCCTCGGCCAGGTTCATGGTTAGAGTGGCGATCTGCTCATTGGGAGAGGTAAGTAAATGCAGGTCCTGGTCCACCAACTGTTGACAAAGATCAGCCAGCTTGCAGTTAAGGTCCTAGACTACATCCTGATGTGCCTTATTTAGGGTGTTTGTGTAGTCTGACTCCCTTTGAGCAAAGGTTTCTCTCTCCTTCTGTATCTGCTCGACTGCAGACAGGAAGAGGTTTGTCATTGTAGGGGGAAAAGCCACAGACAACTTAGGGAGGGGCTTGTGGATCATGCGATGAAGAACTATGGTGGCATAAACAATGGATGCCACGTCATCGCATTGCTTCTGGAATTCCTTCTCAGTATCTTAAAGGGGCCATTTAAAGGGCTCTTCCCCTAGAAATTGCAAAGCCTTGTGAAGGGCTTGTACAGTGGCTACATAATTGTCTATAACCATCTTCTGGTGCTTGTTGGCATAGGCCAACTCAGCAGTGTTGAGGTTGATGGTGGCCTCCTCATGCATAAAGACATTAGAGGCCAAAGAGTGAGTAGTCTAAACTGTTTAGGCTGAAGGGTTGGTGAGCTGAGAGCCCATAACGAGAGCAAGAGAGGATGCATCAGGGATCAGACCATCGGTAGAGGAAGAAGCCATCTTCTTTAAAGAATATAGTGTGACAGATCACCCTATATAGTTTATATATGACTCAGTAAAGATACCTCAGGCACGCTTCACAAACGCTACTGAGTAAACTCATATATCTCGGCTAAACGAAAGCTCAACTGGAAGATATCGTTCCTATGACAAACAGGGTAGACTTCAAGTGTTAAAGACAGAAAAGACGAGTATATTCTTTAAGGCTCGAAGATAACTCAAAGGCTTTCACAATGGTGATTACAGAGAAGATAAGGTAGCTATGTGCTAAAGAAGGAAGGAAGGAAAGAGAACAAGACAAGGATACTCTATTCCCCATTTTCTAGATAAAGAGAACAAGACAAGAACAGCCGTGCGCTTATATATCCATCCTTCACCTGAGCTGACAAAGAGATAATAAAGGAAATAGAAACACAAAGAACTAAGACCTATTCTAGACCATCTCCTGATTCCTAATCACCAAAACCTATAGAAGAGTCCAGAAAGGACAGGACGGGATTAGTACTTGATTTGACTATGATCGCCTATTACCCTCTCAGGCCTCACTCCCAATTTGTGATAGTCTCTCACAATACGAGTCCGATCGCCTGATCATGACATCATAGCTGACTAGGCCAATGTTGTATCATGCTGATAGCTGATTATGTGGTAACCTTGGGGCTGACTTCCTATGCTTAGTCAAGGCTAATGGCAAAGCCACACTATGCTACGCCACGCCACGAGGTCATGTGACAGAGGATCATCTCCAGAGTGCTTAACACAATGGTGAAGGGTAGAGACAGCATACTCACATGTTGACAATATAAGCGTAACCTCCATCATAGCGCATCGTCCAGGTACCTTGACGCTGACCACTACCGGTGTTCATAACATAATAAGTACACTATAAAAGTGAAAAGTGCTTCATATCATAAAGTACACACCAAAAAATAACTAAAGTTCTCTTATATAATAGAAGTAATAAAAGTTTAGGGGGAAAAGGGATCTATGATTCTATTTCCTCCTTATATTTAGCTTAGTCTACTAGCTTATCATTCTCAGTTATGGCAATAATATAAGTGAGGTAGTATATATTGTTTGTAGCATAAGCTCCTTTGTAGTTAATGTAATTAAGAGTATTGTACTTGTATTATTAGCCTTTAACCTAGTAGTTATGGTTGCTATAAGTATGCTTAGTAAGGAGGTGTTTTCTAGCATAGTACTAGCAGATAGGCTGAATAGTATAGTGTAGTTAATAGTGACTGGATTATTTGTAATAGGTATACTGAATAGAGTTACTAAAAGTGATATCCTATTCAGTCTTGCAGTTCTTGTTTAAGATTGTAAGACCCTTAAAAATTCAGTAGTAATTGTTATTGATAATGATAGTAAAAAAAATAGAGCAAGCTTTCTTACTAGCAATCTTTCCCTTGGAAGTAAGCCAGTATAGGATTTATATAAGGAGGACTGTATAGTTATGATGGTAGACTTGTAAAGGATATAGATATAAGTTCCAGTACAAGAAGCTTTGCATGAGGGTGTTACTAAGTGAACTCAAATATCTTAACTGGTAAGTTATAACTACTTGTGATTTCACTTTTATCACAGAGTCTACAAGGATACTCTTTTCCTTCGGTCACACTCTCTAGCAGGCGGCACTATTTGCGAACTTAATCGAATGGCCTAACTAAGAGAGGGAGTGATACATCGCTAAGCGCCGTCAGGGCAACCCTTCATACGGCCATTGTGATCATTGGTCGCATTCGCTTACAGGGACTGAACCAGTAATTAGGCAACCCTGCACGGTTGGGGAAAACTCGCTTACACTACAAAACCCGCAACCAACCGGTAATTCGTGGTATGGAATGGGACGAGCAGGATTTGAACCCACGACATTGCGCGTTACTGTACAACGACACCAGGACAGCCATACCACTAGACCATCCTCGCCCTGCACAGAGTCTAGAAGTAAGATAAAGATCTTAGATAAAGAAAGCAAAGTATATTCTTAAGGCTTAAAGATAGTATAAGACTTGAGATAAAGGCTAGAGAGAGAAGAGAAAAAATAACACATTACTCATCCTCTTAAATACCTAATTCTAACTAAGAGATTATCTAAGGAATTACAAAGGAAAAGTACCCCATTGAAACATTCCCTTATAAATACCTATATACTATAACAAATTCCCTAGAAGATGATTGAATACTAGATTATGAATCAGTTTATATTTTGGCAAGATCTTCTATATATTACAAACACTGACTTTATAGTAGCATTACTTAAACTATGAAATATCTATACCTGATAATTGTATAATGCTTATATGAGTTAGTATAGTATAGCATAGTAAGATATATGCTTTGATAAAACCTGTTTAAAGTCAACCTAATAGTTATGATAAAATTAGCTATATGGGCAGTATGCAAGTGTTATCAAAGATCAAATAGGAGGTTAAACCTATGATCATCTGATATTACAGATGACTGTACTGACTGGTCTGCCTAGGTACTAAGACATGTATGGAACTTGTTCTAAGTCAACTAGAAGGTATGTCAGAACCTGTTATCAACTCTTGAGCCATGGAACCACATAATGAGTGTGGTCGCCACTGAGCTCTGACTAAGCAAGGTGAGGTATTGACAACATGATATACATGAGATTGGATGTACATGATCGATGACAAGGCTTGTTACTGTGTTCTCATCATGATATGCTAATCAGTTGTATTGTTAGAGGATAGGACTAGAAGAGTTCTTCTCTGAAAGTCCTAAATGATTATGCTAAATCTCTCTCCAATTCTCTAATCATAAAACTGATCTCCTTCTAGGGAATTGTAAAAAAATAGGGGAATCATAATAGAATGTTTAGATGGGTTTCGTTTCCTTTGTGAAGTTTCTGTATATTTACTCAGTTAGAAATGGGTATCTAAGAGGGAGCAGACAAGTGATGTAATTTGTTTCTTCTTCTTCTCTCTCTAGCTATCATCTCTAGTCTTATACTATCTTTGAGCCTTAAGAATATATTTTACTTCTCTTTGATAAATTCTATATTTCCTCTTAACTCCTTGATAAAGATAGAAAACACAAGCAGTTCTAACTTGCCAGTTGAGATATCTAAGTTCACTCAGTAACACCTTCTTGCAAAGCTTCTTGTGTCTATACTTGTGTCTACATCCTCAACAAGTTTCCTGTCACACTATATTCTTAAAGAGATAGCTTCTCGAGATATTAAAATAACTGAAGTAGCCACTACTTTGGCACTGGTTGCAGGAGACAGTCTTACTAGGCCTTCTCAGCTTAGTTAAGCTACATACTCTTCCACTTCCTCTGCAGGGATCCATGAGATTACCTTGTACACAGAGGAGTTAGAATATGTAAAAACCCAGCAAGAAGCGATCCTTAGGGAATATAACTGAACCCTCAAGGCCATTGTTAATGGAAGGGAATTTCTGGGCAAAACCATTTTTAAAGCAGCAAAAGAAGACCTCAATGCTGTATTTCTAAAACAAAGAAATGATGTTACCACTATTCTCTACTCCATAATCAAAGTCTACTGGGAGCTTAAGTGAGAACTCCCATATATAATTGTAGCCTTCCCCCCTACCATCACCTCATATCTCCTCTATGTGATTGAGCAGATTCAATAAGAACAGAAATAATATGCAGATCAGATAGCTGTAGCCAATACAGCTCATAGCTTTAAGGTCTATAAGCTTAAAACAGACCTCTTCAATACTCAGTAGAGGCTATAAGAAGTGAATCAAAGAGGGTTTGAGAGTGATGAATAGACCTCCTAAATTCCTGCCCTTTAGATTGAGCTTGACCTACTCAAATAGAATCTCAAGACAGAAATAGGATTGTATGACCCTCCTACAGTCATAGCTTGCTAAAGTATAGGAGGATATCCTTTGCTTAAGAGCTTAGAAGGAAGCCTCCACCTCCTCTATATCTAAAAGAAAGGAGGAGAAGAAGTCTCTAGAAGAGAAAATCACTAAGCTAGAAGTAGACCTGGAACAGTGGAAAGAGAAGTACAGGCAGATGAAGAAGTCTTTGCCTAGTACAAATCCTCCTCCTCTAGAAAGTATATCCTATATTAGCTCCCTAACTGACTGAAATCTGTTCCATCACTCGCTTCCCATAAATCTCCAAGGATCTGCCACTCCTAGGGGATGCTCTGAAGCTTAAGACTTTGATTCCTTTATCCTATGAAGATCCTCACCTGAGCCTACCCTAGCACCATAGATATAGGGACTTACAGCTAGCAATGTTAAGGCTATAGTGTCTAGAATCCTTGCTAGGCAAATGCCAGCTCCTCAGGATCAACTGCCAGTCCCACCTGTTCCTCCTACTCTACAGTAATACTACTATATTGCTATATTACCACCACCATTGCCATCTCCCTTCAAAGGGCCTAAGCTAAGTGACCTAACCAAGTTTATTAGGAAGTAAGAGGAGATTGATAAGTTCCTTATGCAATGTATAACCTACTTTGATCTCCAGGCTCATGCTTTCCTACAGGCTTATGTTAAGGTGAACTTCACATCAACCTTCTTCACTAGTTAAGTAATGGCCTGGTAGGAATCATCCCATGGGACGTAGACCCATTCAATAGTAATCTAGTCTAACTTCAAGGAAGCCTTGAAAGCTCACTTTGGCCTACACCTCCTGAAACCTGCAGCCCTTAGGGAAATGGTCAATGCTAGGTAAACTAGGGGAATTCTAGAATATATCAGCCAGATGTGAACCCTAAACTAAAGGGTGCTCCATCTACCAGACATATTTGTCGAATGGTTAGTGAGGGGCCTTGAAAAGGAGCTAAGATAAGCCATGGCCTTACAAGGTCAGGATCTCTCTCCTGCTGAATAGGAATCTAAGCTTATCCATGTAGGTCTAGCTATGGAAGATGCTAAAGCAGGTATTGCTAAGGCTTAGAAAGGTCAGCCATCTCATCCAAAGCCTAACTAGCCCACTCATTAGAAACCTAGTCAAAAGGAAAAGTGACCATCTGGTAATAACCAAAAGATTAAGCTTCCCCATATCTCAGGAAAGGAGCTAGAATAGGCTAAGAAGAATTCAGCCTGTCAAAAGTGTCTCCGCACCTCGCATAAAACATATGAGTACTTCACGAAGGGTAAAAGCACCATTCTCTAGCTGAATACAAAAAGGGTGGCCAAGTAAAAAGCTTCCTAAGTACAGGAAGACAATGAGAGTTCCTATGCCTCTAAGAAGAGCAAAGGAAAGGAACAGACAAGTCAGGTAGTAGATCTCCCTGACTCTTGGAAAGAGGGGGATGATATCCCCATGATTTGAAATTGCTGCATAGAATTCCTTTTGTCTAAAAAGTATTATTGTCTTGCACTGCTTCTCAAAAGTTTTGGTTGTGTCTTTTTCCTTTTTCAAAAGAATTGTTTGCTTTTCTTACTCAAGTTTTGAAATTTCCATTAGGAACTGGTATTCCATAGTGTTGAGCTATGGTTCTTAGTAGGAGGGCCAATAGTATTGAGGCTTGTATTTCTTTAACTGATGATACTGTCTTTATTTATCTGAGGATGGCCTGAAGGCTGAAATATGCTGGTCATATAACAAACTACCACTCTTTGCCAGTATTATTCTTCACCTTCCTATACCCTATAAACCTTCTCTTTCTAATACCCAAGTTGTGTGCATTATATAGTGGGCTCCAGCTATGAGCTTACTAGGAAAGATCAGGGAATATATCTACAATGTCTATTGTGTTATCTGCTAAAGAGGGCCCTGCCTGGGGCATGTGTGTTAAAGTTCCAGTGACTCTTTGCTGGAAAACTCACAGTCTTACAGGAGCCAAAACTTATTCTATCACTACAATTGTAAAGCTTAACAATAGCAAAACCAGAGCCATGATTAGTGACTACCTACTAGTCCCAAAGATCAAGTGAATAGTCCTGGTGAATGTCTATGCCTATGATGGTTCCTGCAAGTAGGAGTGGTATTACACCCCTAAGCTCCAGATGCAGATCCTCAACCATCATGAACTTAACAACTTTGATGTAGGCCCTACACCTCTAGACAGCGATATCTATATTCCTGTCAAGTGGTTTCATGACCATGAGCCCTGTATCGACTATGATAAGGTAGAGTTGGTCTCCTTTCCTTCAGAGAAGTATCGGAAATACCTTGTAGCACCCAAGGTGGAAATGGTATCCTCTTTCTCTCTCCTCAGTGACAATGACTTCTATGCTAACAATCAAGTGATTAGAGGTAGATTAGTTAGGTAGGTAGACACCCTAATCAATGAAGTAGTCATTCACCATTGGTGCATAGCTATGACAAGAGCACCTGTTCAAGATTTCTTCAATGTGTTCTTATAGGCTTCCTCTACCTTCTCCTCTACTACCTCTAAAGGATCCAAGTAGGAACAGATTTTCCCTACTATCTTCTCTGAACAACTTACCTCTGTACTCCCTCCTTATCATGAATAGGATTGCAAGATTGACCTAAAAGAAGTGTTATAGATGACTGTACCAAGTAGTCTACCTAGGTACTAGGACATGTAAAAGTCAACCTGAAGGTATGTCAGAACCTATGATCACTCTATGAGCCATGGAACCACATGATGAGTGTTGTTTCCACTGAGCTCTGACTAAGTGAGGTGAGGCTTTGACAACACAATATACATGAGATTGGACATACACAATCGATAGCAGGACTTGTCACCATAATCTCATTGTGATATGCTGATCAGTCACATTGTTAGGGGATAGGACTTAAGGAGTCTCTTCTCTATAAAATCATGAACAATCATACCAAACCTTTCTTCGATTCTCGAATTGTGAACTGATCTCCTTATAGGGAATTGTGAAAGAATAAGGGAATCATGATTGAATGTTTCTATAGGGTTCATTTTATTTATAAAGTTTCTCTGTAGCTACTTGGTAGGAATTGGGTATTTAAGAGGGAGCAGATGAGCAATATGTTTTGTTTCTTCTTCTTCTCTCTCTAGCCATCATATCAAGTCTTGTACCATCTTCAAGCCTTAAGAATATATTTTGCTATCTCTTCAATAAATTCTCTATCTTCTCTTGACTCCTTGATAAAAGTAGAAAATACAAGTAGTTATAACTTGCCAGTTGAGATATCTAAGTTCACTCAGTAAGACCCTCTTTCAAAGCTTCTTGTATCTATACCTACATCTATATCCTCTATGAGTCTCCCATCATAAGAAGGAGTAACTCCTCCCTTGGGCCCTCTATACAAGTTACCAGAAACTGAGCTCCAGGCCCTATAGGAATACATAGCTAGGATGATGAAAGTAGGTAAAATCTGTCCCTCTAAATCACCTGCAGGAGCTCCTATCCATTTTGTCAAGAAGGCTAATAGATCTCTTCAGGTCTGTGTAGACTACTACAGCCTTAATAAGGTGATTATCTAAAATAGGTATCCCTTGCCTCTGATGCCAGAACTACAGGATCGCATTTGTGCCTCCCATTAGTTCTCTAAGCTTGACCTGAAAAATAGGTATAACCTCATTCGCATAGCCAAAGGCGATGAGTAGAAAACTGCTTTTATAACCAGGTATGGTTAGTTTGAGTATTTGGTCATGCCCTTCAGCTTGTTAAATGCACCTTTAGTCTTTCAGGAAATGATGAACACTATATTCTGAGATCTTCTGGACCTTGGTGTTATCATTTACTAAGATGACATACTCATATATACAGAAACAAAGGAGGAGGATGAATGTCTGTTCTAGGAAGTTCTCTGCCACTTAGACAAAAACAAACTAGCCTTAAAGCCCTCCAAGTGCATTTAGGAAGTTCATAAAGTAGAATTCTTAGGCTTGATAATCTTTGACAAAGGGGCGTTGATGGCAGAAGATCAGATCTTGGATAGAGATTAGTATACTGTACATGATAAGGAGAATTGCCTTGTAGGCAAGTTATCTGATCTTTAGCTCATGTTGAGGCTACAATACACTTCAGCTCATGTCTCTGAGCTAATTTGAGATATTGGGTAGCATAGCTAACTGGCATATAGAACTAATGGGCAGGTTCCTGTAGCACTTAATTACTGGTTAAATCTATGTAAGTGAATGTAACTGATGACCCCAATAGCTACATAAAGGTTACCCTGACAGCGCTTAGTAAATGAAGGTATATACCTGACACTCCTATGTATGTGACTAGTTAAGGCTTTTAATCAGGTATACAATGTCCTATCTATTCAAATAGTGATTAAGGGAGGCCATAATAAGGTTCTATGATGGTTAGACTATATAAGGGGTTACCCTGATGATGCTTAGTAAGTACACTCCTATATATATGACTAGTTACAGCTTATAATCAAGTATATAATAACCTATCCATAAAAATAGTGACTGAGGTAGGCTACTATTAGCTTCTATAATGATAAGAATCAAATTTCCACTTCTATGATAATTGTACTAACTACTTAAAGGTTAGAGTTAATTAGGGAGATATCTTTAACTAACACTTATTTAACTACACTAAGGTAGGGGGTCTCTAATAAGCTTAGAGAGGGTTCTAATAGAAGAGTAAGCTTGTTCTATAAGAGCAGGAGGATGAGAGGGAAAACAGGGGGGGGGGGGGGGGGGGGGTTTGGGAA